>PVLC010025596.1:0-23528 GCA_004027655.1 Graphiurus murinus | reverse complement strand
TGCTCTATATAACTTACACAATTACAAACACTTAAAATATATTTTGTAGATAGAAAAAAATTAGATGTAATAATCACATTGCTTGGTAAAATGTCTTTTAGCAAGTTAGATTTTATTATAGATTTTCACTAGCTTTTTTGGCAATTTCCCCTGGCAGGCAGCATTTTCTACAAGGGAAAACACCCTCTTGTGGCCTAGTAGGAGTGGACACTGGGTAAATTTTCCTTCTCTCAAGAACATAAAAATCACATTGGCTTTCAAGGGAGCAATCAGCATTCTGTGTGGAGCAAACATTGAAAAAAAAAAAAAATTCTCTAGAGTTTTGGTAGATTGTAAGAACCCCAGGGCCTCTGCAGGAATCTAAAAATGTGGTATGATTAAAAAAAATTAAAAGCTAAAATTGAAGACTAAAATAAATTTTCTCTGCAAGCCAGGTACAATATTCTCGTGTAAGCAATTTAATGGAAATGTAGAGCCAGGCATGGTGGCGCATGCTTGTAATCCCAGCATTTGGGAGGCTGAGACCAGAGGATCTGGGTTCACGGCCAGCCTCAGCTACCTAGTGAGGCACTCCGCAACTAAGGGAGACCCTGTTTCAAAATAAAGAATAAAAAATAGGGCTGGGGGTATAGCTCTGAGGTAGAATTCCCCTGACCCCTGAGTTCAATCCCCAGTTCTGCAACAACAACAACAAAAAAGAAATGTAGAATAAGTTTCATATTCTTTTAAATACTGCAGACCATAGTACCATTTCTCCCACATCCAATTCTGTTGTCATTAGCTATAGTTTGCATCTGCAGTGTTGCTCAAAGGCCCATGTGTTTGGTTCCCTGCCAGTGGCATTATAGGTGCCAGTGGTATTATAGGTGGTGGAACCTTTAAGAGGTGAGGCCTAGCTATAATGAAGTCGTTGGAAGCATGACCTAAAAGGGGATATTGGGAACCTGCAGAATTCTCTCCCTCTCTACTTCCCCCCTAACATGATGTAAACAAGCTTTCTCTGCCATAGACTGCCTCCTCATAGGCCAAAAAGCAATAAGACCAGGATACCATATACTGAAATCTCTGAAACCATGAGCTAAAATAAACCTCTCCTCCTTTTAAGTTTATTTATCTCAGGTATTTTGTCACATTCATAGAAAGTGGACTCATATGCAGCTCACATTTTACAAGTGATTTTTGCAGATGAGAGGAACATAAAATGGCCTGAATTCTAAGTGATAGATCATCATTATGTAGTTAATGGGCCCAAAATTAAGAGACTCTCAATGCACTATTTTAGGTGTAAGGTAGTCGATTTAATTTTTCAAATGTATTAATATGACTTTGATTCTTGGGTCACACAGTATAGAAGCATAGTAATGAGTCTAATGAGCTTAAAAGTAGATTATAATACAACCTCTAGAAGAGAAGTCCTTGGTTAGAACACTTCTTTTACTTTAAAAAAAATTTGATTGTGTTTCACTTTCAAGATACTCCACATTCTGCCATGAGTACATCCTTTCTTTCCTAAATAAATCTCTGTGCCTTTAGAAATGAAAGAGTGAGAGAAAGAAAGAAACAAAGAAAGAGAAAGAAAGAAAGAAAGAAAGAAAGAAAGAAAGAAAGAAAGAAAGAAAGAAAGAAAGAAAGAAGGGGGAAGGAAGGAAATTTCAACTTCAGAAAGTTCATGAATGCTTTTTTGGGGGGTATGAGAATACATTGCTTTGTATCTGTTTATATACTAAAATTGAACCAGGTTCAAACTAGATTTATAAGGCATGTCGAAACTGTTGCCACCAAATTCTGCTCACAAGGCAGCTAAGGACAAATATAAACAGGACCTTCTACTTTTGTTGCCATTATATCTTGTATTTTAACAACACTGCTATATTAAGTAATATTGATTTTACTTAGCACTAATATGAGAATATTAAAAAGTAAATTCAATATCCATGTAGAGGAAATAGTATTAATTAAATCAATAATAGAAACAAAATGAAAATTCAATAATTTATATTACAAATGGCATTTTCATATTTCTTTTCAATTAGGAGTTATAATGAGGAAATGATGAAGATGGCATAGACAAGAAATTTGTTCCTATTTTAATTAGATATTAGAATCATGAATTTATTTTTATATATGAATTTATTGATTAATAACATGCTGACAATAACAGATGCTTTCTCAATCCTACACTATGTTTTTGCAAAACAAGCATAATAACTTTGTGAGTGACCTTGGAAAACAAAAAACAGATAAAAAAAGTTCCAATGTGTACATCACCACTCTTTGAATGTTTAGGGAAGACTGAAAATGTTGCTGAAATTTCCTTAAATAAGTTTCCCCTCGAAATTTACTTTCAACTGATATCTACTAGATATAATTTGTTTTTGTTTAGGAGAATAACTTAATATGCTACTTCCATGCACTCAATAAAATAATATATGTTCTTGACACAAATAACCTGGAGATACATAAATATCTCTTTATACATAAAAAGAAAAAGAGCCTAAAACCAGGAATGGTGATACACTCCTGTTATCTCAGTACTTGGGCATATGAGACAGGAGTATTTCAGGTTTTTGGCAAGCCTTGGCAACTTAGTGAGATTCTGTTTCAAAATAAATAAGGGTCTGGGATATAGCTCAGAGGTAGAATGCCACTGGATTGAATTCCCCATGCAAAGAAAAAATAAATAAATAAAAAGCCTAGAAATTAATAGTGGTTAAAAGGCAAGAGAGAAGTAAATACTGAAGAAGAACTTGGTTTAAAATTTTACTGCTGTAAATGGTTTTCATAATTTCATGCAGTGAAGTTTTAAGTGTGAGTATCCAACACCCAATTCAAAATATATATTTTACCAACCCACATGAAGATAAAATATCTAAAATTAACCAGAAAGGAAAATGTGACTACTCACAATCATCAGCCCCTTTTTAAAAATTATTTTTATTTTTATTAATTGGCACATTGTAATCATACATCTTTGTTAGGTACAGCTAATAAAGGCATATATGCACACATTTCTCATTTAACCCCTTCCCCAATTCCCACCCCACTCCCTCACCCTCCCTCTTTCTCAAGTTCAGTTTAGTGATTGACTTTGATATATTTGTGAAAGTACCTCATATGCATTAGGGTGTCCCCCTCCCCACCCCACCCATCACCTTCAGTTAAGTCAACTTCTTTGCTTATCTAGGGTTTCCCCTTTTTCATCTGGATTCCCTCTAATGCTCCATCTTCTCCCTAGCATCCGCAAATTAGGGAGAATATATGCTATTTTACTCTTTGTGATTGACTAATCTCACTTAACATAATGTTTTCCAGTTGCATCCATTTCCCTACAAATAACATGATTTTGTTCTTCTTTATAGCTGAGTAAAAATCCATTGTGTACATATCCCACAGTTTTGTAATCCATTTATCTGTCGATGGAATCTTGGCTGTTTCCATAGTTTGGCAATTGTGAATTATGCAGCTATAAACATAGATACACATGTATCGGTCTGATAATTTGGTTTCCATTCTTTTGGGTAGATACCCAGAAGTGGAATTGCTGGATCATATGGTAGGTTCATTCCCATTTGTCTAAGGATCCGCCATACTGTATTCCAAAGTGGTTGCACTAATTTGCAATCCCACCAACAATGTATTAGGGTTCCCACTTCTCCACACCCTCCCCAGCATTTATTGTTGTTCATGTTTTTTATGATTGTCATTCTGATTCCAGTTAGGTGAAATCTCAAGGTCGTTTTGATTTGCATCTCTCTGATTGCTAATGATGTGGAACATTTTCTCATACGTTTATTGGCCATACAGAGAACTCAAGAAAATCACAGCTAAGAAAACAAATAACCCAATCAAAAAATGGGTAAAGAATTTAATTAGACACCTCACAAAAGAAGACATACAAATGGCCAATAAATGTATGAGGAAATGTTCATCATCAGCCCTTTTACATATTAATATCTGCATTGACTCTGTGATGATGTCCAGTTATTTATACAGTTTTCAGGTTCATCAAGCAGCAGAATCAAAGAGGTAAAGAATATGCTTAGCACACTCTTTTTAAGTTCAGATTAGTTCAAATTGGCAATTATTTTTTTTTGTAAGAACAAACAGCAAACACATTTCCTCAAATTTGTTTTTATTTTTATTTTTTTGTTTCTATCTGATTTGTCCCACTGAAGGTAGGGCTAAACAGAGGTTTCAATACTTAACAATACGGAAACTTTTTTTGATATGGATCACTTATACTTTCCTGGTAATTTTTTAAAATATATTTTAAAGATTAAACATATCTCCAGAATATAAGGAAGTTGTCAAAATATCTGAACAATGTTTTAGCTTTTCAGTTTCACTCTTTAAACGAACATTTCTTTCTAATTTAGAATGTTTGATATTTTCCCCCAGGTGATAATAGTCATATTTAAATGCAATTTGGATCACATCACAGTTCTGCTCAAACTGTTTAGAGTGCCCCATCTCCAGCAGAACATATTCCAGTGTTTGTACAGGTAAGATGCTGCAGTGCCTTGTATGGCTTCTGTCCTCCCTTGCCTCATCTTCTGCCAGTCTGTCCCTTTCTCACTGGGCTGCAAATATGCCAGGCATTTCTGCAGTGATAGTCCTGCAGGGATACTCACTTGTCATTTTCCCTGTCTGGGACATTTAATACTGATACCCCCATGAATACTTTAAGGAATACTTGAAAACTTGACAATATAGGTTTGGCAAGTTAATAAGCCTTTTGTCAATCAAGCTTAGTTTGAAATTTTAGGATGGCTTTATTTAGAAAACTATTTCAACCACAGTGATATAGTAGGCTTATTTCCTATTCTAAAACAAAGTAAATGTTTGAAGTATCTTATCATGAACCTGTGAATCCCTTAGAAAGATGTAATTTAGCATATATTTTGAACGGATCTTCTGAAATATGGATAATTTTTTTATATTTTAAATGTTTTACTGGTGTGTTATAGTCTCACATCATAATGTGGTTCATACAGCACTTGTTGAGCTTTTCCCTGGCTCCCTCCTCTCTCCTCCATTCCCTATACAATATATTGAGATTGGTATTGGTATTCTCACATATTCCCATAATGTCAGTGGAAGGTTTTCCCTCATTAATTTTGACTCTCTCTCCCTACCTAACCCAAAGCCACTTCCCTTGCTCCAAGATAATGGAGTTTCTCCTTCATTATGTAAAGTCCCTCTGGTATTGTGATTACCCCCTAGCTTCCACATATGAGAGAAAACATATGACCCTTCACTTTCTGTGACTGGCTACTTTCACTTAACATAATGTTCCAAAGGTCCAATCCTTTTTTTGTAAATGACATAATTTTGTTCTTCCTTATTGCTGGCAATAATTCCATTGTGTGAATATCCCATAATTTTGGAATCCATTCATCTGTTGATAGACACCGATGTTGGTTCCATAATTAGGCCATTATGAATTGTGCTGCTATAAATATGGATATGCAGGTATTACTATAATATTCTGATTTTGGTCCCTTTGGAAAAATGCCTAGGAATGATATAGTTGGATTGAATCATATGGTGGATCCATTCCCAGTTTTCTGAGGAATCTCCACACTGATCTCAATTGTGGTTGCTCTAATTTGCAATCCCACCAACAGTGTTGAAGAGTTCCCATTTCACCAGCATTTGTGATTACATTTCTTGCAGTCCAAGAGTGAAGAGTGCTATTTATTTGGTGTTATTGTCACAAAAATAAAATATAAAGTAAACAGGGTATCAGAAATATGGAAATGGGTGGATAAATTACCAGTATTTCTTTATTTTTGTGGATTTACAAAGCTTCACACTCTGTTTGTCCTTCACGGTAATGAAGTGTTCATGCAAATATTTTGTTAGTCTTAAATTTCTTTCCCATTAAATGTCAGAAAACTGGATTTATTGATTGCTCTTCTAAAGGAAAAATGACATTATCTCAAAAATGATTTTGAGTAGCAACCAGCACATAATTCCAACTGCATAATAAAAAGGTTGACACAATGTACAGATTTGGAAGTGACTTTATTTTTTATGTACAGACTATGATAGATGCCCAGCTGAGAAATAAAGACTGGATAGTAAGCAGTGTTTCCTTTTAGGAAATCTTGTACATGGCAAATATCACCAGTTTGATATGTAAAAGTCAAAAGTCAATAGATATTTTATCAAGCTTACTGGTATGAAAATTATGAATTAGACCAGATTTTTTTCTAATTCTTATTTTTTATGCATATCATTGTGCTTGAAAATAAAACATATGGATTCTTAGTATATCTATTTTTGAGATGAAGGCATAATTTTTGAGTTCTTAAATATTATTTTGAAAATTTTATTTGTATTTCAGAATCACTACAACTCTATTTTTTTCACTCTGCCCTCATCGATAAGTCACAGCAGCTAACAACTTGAGCTTATTTCAGAGAAAAAATGGCAGTCAGTGAGAGAAACAGACCTGGTTCCAAACGTGAAATCGGCCACCTAATAGTACATTAGGCAAGTCGATTAACTTCTGGGTGCTTCACTTATCTTCATTAAGTAGGGGATAATAACTCCTGCCTCAACAACATTTTTTTTTTTTGTAAACCTTTTAAAGTACCTAAGTACCTGTTGCTACCATGTCTTCTTTCTGTAGGAAATTACAAGTGTTATGTTGTTTAGCATACACATTATCCACAGAAGTGTCACCAGCCCCGAAATAATTACTTCACTGACAAACCAGACACAAGTTTGCTTCCACAGCAGATGTTAAGCAAATTAGCATAGCATCTTCTAAAATGTTATCTTGGCATCTTTCCTACAACCACGGGAAACACATTGGTGACTGCTACTAAGAAGTCCAAAGCATCAGAACAGGACAATGAGCATAGGACACAATAAGAAAATGAAAGAAAAGTCTGAATCAAAATATGAACTCCAGATAGTTCAAGAAATGTTAAGAATTAGATTAAAGACTTTTTTTGCTTATTATTTATCTTCTGTGATATAATAAGAGGGTCAATTTGCATGTGTGGTATTGGGGATTAAACACAAGAGAAACTCAACCACTAAGCTACACCCCCAACTCCTTATATGTTTAGTTGGAGACAGAGTCTTACTAAATATCCCTGGCCAACCTCAAACTTGCAATCTTCTTCATCCTCCCAAATAGCAAGCATTATTATTTTAATTGTTATCATTTTCTCAAAATATATTTATTTACTTCACTTCCTTTCTCATATCAACACCTTATTTACTTATGTAAATAAGCACAGCCTAGACAATCAACTGTGAAAATAAAACAATGTAAATCTTATTCAATTCTATATTTTCAATAACTAGCAATTAAAGTCTCCCAAAATACATAGATGGAATAGATAAATATGCTTTAATTTTTTTTTTAAATTTAGGATTATCCATGTACTTCCTTATAACTCCTTTATATCTATAGTAGTCTATTACTATTTCCATATGCTTTCATATTTCTTATTTTTAATATCCTTTAAAATATAATAGATATTAAAACTTTCTGAATGCCTTAAATTCAACTCTAAGTATCCAGTATTTTAATTATGGAAGACCTATATTTTAATAATTTAAAACTTAATTTTAAAACATGGATATAACCTAAAATTTATGAACAATTCAGAAGATAGTTCTTTGCAATTAAGAGTCATAATTTTTATACATACATATATATGTGAACAAAGAATATGTCTTTCAGTTCTTAGAATATATGAATCATAAAATTAAATTGTGGGTAATGCCATTTTCAGTGAATTCTATTGTATAATTCAAACCTAGGCCTTATGTAAAAAAGATCTCTATATGTATTTGATAAATGTATGTGCAGTAATAAACCACCTCTATTGCTAATTCATTTATTTTTATTAATGAGAACAACACATATACTATAATTCTTTATGAATTAAAATAAGGTTAATATATTTAAGTAAGAACTCTGATAATCAGAATCAAAAGAAAATATATAAGCATATACAGCATTTTCCATCATTTCTCTTTTTAGTTGTTTATTTTACTAATGTTCTACTTTGTGTCAAATTCCTATCATGTACTGAAAGTAATGTATGAAGATGAGGCTATACAATTATGGTAAAAATGTTTCCTGCAGTGTCCTTCAAAAAATAGTAGTACCTTAAAAGGGACAGAAATGGAAACAGCTAATTTCAAAATCGTACTAACTTCTAACCCCCCCAAAAAAACAAAACAAAAAAACAAGAAAGAAATGATCAAAGTAGTGATAAGATCAAGCAATCAACAGCCCAAAGAAATCTGGAAGATGCCAGCCAGCAAACATTTCCCCTCAGTTATCCACGAAGGTATTCACCAGGCAGACCACTTTGATGTGAAGGGCATGGAAAGAACACCTGGTTAAAAAAAAATGCCAAAAAGAATGCCAATGAAATATTTATAGCTTTAATGGTATTTAAATACACAGTTTAAAAGTTTGTATCAATATTTAAAAATGAAAACTAATAAATAATTTAAACATTATTTTTTTCTTTCCTAACCTCTTTTTGAGCCATTTAAACCCAAAGAAAAAATGAATATTATTCACATGCCCAATAGTCGCATGCTTATTTTATACTATACATAAAATACATATGAATAAAATTATTCAGATGCACTTAGATAAGAGGCTAATATTGGGTACACTGGCAAAGTCTTCTCTCCTTTCATATGTCATTGCTACATATGCACCAAATGTTTTGTTGTTTTTTTTTAATAAATGCAATATCTGAGAATTATAATTAGGAATCAGTAATTTTTTCTTTCATTTGAAACATTTAGAGTTTTCTCCTATAGATCACACTGAATCTGGCAGTGTAGCACATTGCTACAGCTGCACTCTTTTTGGTGAATTACTTTTTAATTAACAACAATTCTCTTCATCTGGCTAAGATGACCACACTGAATGGCCATCTGGGAATTAAAGAACAACAACAACACCAAAAAAATTAAG
Source organism: Graphiurus murinus (assembly GCA_004027655.1). Classification (NCBI taxonomy): domain Eukaryota; kingdom Metazoa; phylum Chordata; class Mammalia; order Rodentia; family Gliridae; genus Graphiurus; species Graphiurus murinus. The sequence continues at coordinate 14,563 of PVLC010025596.1, read as the reverse complement.
ACATAAGAGAGAGAGAGGGTCGCTTTAATACAACACATTTTCTTGCCTTTACAATTTCCTTTTTTTTAATTTTTATTTTTAACTGAAATTGTCAGTTTTACCATTTTGTCTTTTAATACTACAAAATAAACTTAGGCACAATTCCAGAAAAAGATAAAGGAATGAGTTTAGGCAAAGCCTGGTCATTTTAAATCAGCAGGTCTGAGATCTCTTTCCAGCGGAATTTAAAAAACGTAATGCCAACTGGCAAAACCTATTGTAGAAAAGTGTAAACCCTATTTTAGAAAAGAGTACTTTTGAGCCTGAGTTATTCTGTCATGGAGGGCTGAGTTACCTTTCAGTGTTGTAACATTTCTACTGCCTTCAGCCTCTTCAAGGATGCTGGGAAATAAGTTCCCCAGATAACCCAGTAAGCTGGAAACAGAACTCTTTTTCAAAAACCAAGCTAGCCAACCTGAACAAAAAAAGAGCTTCAAAACAGCATTTTTCATTTCAGAATTAGGAAAAAGTGAACCAATCTCACAGAAAGGTTTTAGCATCCTCAGATATTCTGATCATAGAAGAGACTCACAGGATCTGTTGGTTAGTTCTCAAATCACACTTATTCGAAAAGTTTTGCATTTCTCTTCTGTTAACAAAAGGAAAGTCATTGTGTTCAGCATCTGCCTCTGTCACTCCCTCCTTTTATGCATCCTCTAACTGTACTTTAAAGAAATATCTTTTTAAAGGACACCATTTCTTTTTCTTTAATATTTTTAAGAGTGTATATATGGGAAACAAGACATTGATGTGACAGAAAGTTTTTTTTTTCAGCTTAATAGTACAGAAATCAAAACAACATTTAATGTTTTACAACCACATAAAGGTATTTGATATTCAACAATTATTTACTGAATGGTGACATTCAACCTCAAACTATTGATGACAGAAATTCAAAGTGGTATTAGGACCTTTGGGCCCTGCATTCTAAAGGGAAATAGTAGAAACTCATGAAATATAAAAAGAGTATTTGAAAGCATATGTTATCAGAACAAGATAATCAGGTTGAGATTTAAGGAGAGTATATTCCAGGAGAGTCACTAAGAAGTTTGTGTGCATTCAGAGAAACTGACAAGGACCTTGCAGGCAAAAGCTATAAGGATGTGTCTTTTCTTTTTTAGGACAATACAATTCAACAGTTCTATGCTAGAGAAGATAGTACAATTTTTACTTTAGTGAAAATCAATGTTTCTGCACAGCCAGGATGGAGGCAAGGGGGTCATACAAATGGTAATATCAGTGGTCCGGGTAAGAAATAATGTTGACTGGATTTGGTTGGATCAGAATGATAACAGAGAACATGGAACAAAGTAAATGGAGTGTGTTCCTTGGCTTTTAAAGTCACGGTGTGCATGTGAGAAGTTCAGTGGGGAAATACCCAGGTTGAAATGTAGTTTTACCTTTGATAGCTGTTTGGATGACAGTGGTGTCATTTACTGAGATGGAAAATGTCTAGGTTAGAACAAATTTGGATTATAGAGGGGATTCTGTTTTGAACACATCGACATTAAAAAATGCTATTAGAGTTCAAAATAAAACTAATATTGGGAAATTTTGACTTCAGTTCAAAGATGAGGTCAGACCTGGACATTTAAACATGGAATGAATGACTAAAATATGGATAATTTTATGCTATAAGATGGGATGAATATAAAAATATGAAAATGTCATATTGTACCTCATAAACATATGGGACTATGATCTGTGAGCTTAAAAAAATATTAACAAATACAAAAAGACTGGATGAGTGCATCTAGGATAAGTTAGAGAAAACAGGAGTAAAAGTGGCTCAGGACTTTTACACAGGATCCCACACTAAAGTCCAGCACACACTAGGAACTAATAGCTAACGATGCAAGTATGAATTCCCAGAAGTAAACACAGAATATTGAAAGGAAAGACCATTATAGAGAGTTAAATGGTGTGAATGATATTAAAGAAAAAATGTCAAATGGCTATTGGATTGGGCAAACAAAATTGATAAAATAGTTATAATAGGGCAGTGGGTCTGGAGTCCAAATATGATACAATGAAAGATGTTCTTTGCCTCAGATTTTTCAAGTAGAAATAGAAAATACAGGTATGACCTAGTGGGGCATACCTGTAATCTCAGTACTTGGGAGATGGAGACAGGAAGATCGCAGGTTCAAGGACAGCCTCAGCAAGTAGTGAGATTCTCATCAACTAATCAAGACTCTGCTTCAAAATAAAAATAAAATAGGGCTGAGTTCAATCCTTAGTACCACACAAAAAAGAAATAAATAGAAAAAGGAGAACAAAATAGAAAAAGGAGAACAGAGAGAGAAATGTGGGTATCAACACTTTTTATGAGTGATCACCAATGATATTTAAAATTAAAATATAGCCTGAATATTTCATAGCAGAGAACAGCTTCAACAAATATCAATCATTCTAGGAATAAGTGTCACAATGCCCATTCCCTTCCAGAGCAGCTGTATGTTAAATTCAATTCAACAATATTTATTGTGCATGGTCTTGCTCAGTGTAGAAAACAATGAAGACTATTCACAGTTTAAGAAGTATGACTCCCAATCTCTACAGACCTATTTCTGTTAGTAGTACTATATTTTATTAAATTATCAGCTCTAATATTTCAGCTTTTGCTATTTGCAAAAGGGCCGCAAAGTTCCAAATGTAGATTTTTTTTCCTCCCCTTAATTCCACAGATTTTGATCCCAATGAACATCTTGCACCCAAACTCCATTTTGGCCACTCTCTGAAAGCCTCACCTGTTAAAATATTCTCAAAACTAATATTATTTGTTCTGTAATGTCAACATTACTCCTTTTTTTTCTATACGCTACATCAAAAAGAATATCAAAGTTGACATCATTATTCTGCAATAAACATCACTTCATGAAGTTAGGTTTTTAAATTGCATTTTGTTTTCAACACCTCCAGTGTTACAAGCATGGTGCCTATCAACTACCAGTATCACTAGCATTATGTTCAGAAGGATTATTTTCCTTAATCCTCATTAATTTAACTAAATCATAACACATATTGCCTTATCTCATATTTTAAGTGTGTCTTTCTTAAGACAGCTTGTCGTTGCACCTAAATTTTCTTATTGTCTTTGCTGTTTCATTGTTGAGAGAGGGAAATAAATTCTTTGCCTAATTTATAATGCCAGCCACTTTTTCTCTGTTAGCAATTTCTTCAAATCCATTTTGTTCTATTTTTCATTTATTTTCTAATATGAAATATTTGCCACATGCATTTGAGTCTTGGAATTTCCAATTGCCATATGTATGTATGTATGCATGCACACACTATTTTCTCAAGCTGTACCTATATTATATCTTTGTTTATTCTCAAATATAATAACTGAAAGCTACAAAGCTTCATATAAGGTTTAGTTTTAGAGCATCCCATATAGCTAATTTATTGTGTAAGAGTAAACAAAAATTCCAAAGAGAAAATAAATCTTAAAAACTAAAAAAGTGCTAGAGGTGTAGCTCAGAGATAGAATCCTCCTTGGTTCAATATTCAGTGCCACACACTCAAAGCTCCATTGTCTTCTAAGATTTAATACTTTTGATGAAAAATCCAACATCAATAGATTCTTGCAAATTCATGGTTCACCTATTTTCTTCATGAAAATGTCATTCTCATAGTTAACAGTTATTTTTGTAGGTATAGCAAATTTGCTTATCCTATTTGGCAATCGATGAATCTTCTAAATTGAGACTACCCTTTTAAGATCTTTGATTTTTGAAATTACTTTGGGAAATGTTTTCTTTTTTGTTAATGTTATTTTTTATACTTTTAAGAATATGTTTTGTCAGGAAAATGAACTCTAGTGAACTTTTTATCTTACATTCTTTTGTGCACATCCTATTTAATATTGAATCAATGTTATCTTTTTATCCCTTAATGTACTATTTCCTTGACATGATTTAAAAAGGTTTTCTGATGAGCAAAGGAAATATATCAATTTTATATCCTATATTTGATTCAATTCTCAGAAATTTTTACTCAATTCTTCAGAATACATAGAGAAGACAGTAAAAGATGTAGAACATAAAAGAGAAACATCAATTTTAAATCAGATCAGCTACTGTTAAATACTTACTTTATTTTAAATATTTCCATGGTTAAGTTCTATTCTCAGCTGATTCTATCCTCTTTCTTTTACCCTTCTCTTCCTCTTTTCTCTTAGCTGAAATGGTAGATGAACAAGGAGCTGTATAGGGAAGTTTGTATGATCTCAGGTAAGTGAGTCAGGGGTCTATAGAACAGCATGCATCCTCTGGTTCCATACTATTTTCCACTGTGATAGGGATTGTGAGGTAAGGACAGCCTACTCCCCAAGGTTGGAGTCTGCCAAAGTACTTGTGGATAATGATCTTTACGTTTCTGATTCTGGTATTGTTGGTATATACCTACACAGCACAGAATTATTTTATATTTTATTTGGAACTTTGAGTTGGCCTGTGTGATGACTCTGTTTTCTGATTTGTCTATTTCTGCTGTAAAAAAAAAAATATCATAAACTTACTGGCTTAGAATAATAAACATTTGCTGTCATATCATTTGGAGTTCAAAAGCAAATATCAATATCAAAAGTTTTGGGAAGGTTATGATTCTTCTGGAGGAGCAAAGGGAGAACCTTTTTCTTCATCCTTTCAATTTAGAAGCTGCATGAATTACCTGATTTATGGCCAGATGGAGAGGACATTTTAAAATCTCTCTCTCTGGCCCCTGCTTCAATTGTCACCTTTCATTCTCTAACTCTGCCATACCTACTTTTCTCTAATAAATATCCCTGTTACTAAATGGATCCCACCAAATAATTCAGGATAATCACCCCATTTCAATAACTTTCACATAATCTCATCTCCAAAAGCCCTTCCATCATGCTTTGGGGAACATACTAACAAATTCTAGGGAACAGGATGTTCTCCAAGCAAAAGGGGAGGAGAATGCTTTTGTCTACCATGACCTTTAGTCTACTGAGTCACTTTATTTCTCCCATCATGACTACTTCATCAATTTATTGGGCAATATTATTAGCTGCATTCTATACACCTGTGTGGAATACTGGGACCTGGAACCAACCGAAATTAAGAAGGCTCTTTTTCTGTACTATTACAACTTCTTACCATATTCATTTTCTTTTGTTTACTCAATGAGTACAAGTGCCAGCTCCTAGAGAAATCCACTTCAAATACCTAAACTTGGATCCTGAATCAAACACAAACTGAGTTTGACTTTCTCTTCACAATACCCAGAGAGCTGTTGCTTCCTAGTTAGGTTTAGACATTAAACAGGAAAAATGCATGTTTCTAACAAATTGCTTTCATTACCTCTGTATGTGCCTTCTTCCCAAACCCCATGCTCTCCCTCTACTAAAGGAACTGAATTTTTCATTTTTTCCACTCGACTTTACTTTCTTTTATATTATAATTTTTCGTGACTGTGTTTGTGATCATCTTTCAAATGCATATCACTTGGTGTTTTGTAATTTCCTCTTTGAGAACGAATTATTCCTCAACTATTAATTCTAAATTACTTGTTATTAATTTTTAAATGTATTCATTAGAATTGCATTATCAACACTGTGTAGTATCCTTCCTGTGAAAATATCACGGCACTGAATCCAGGTTTTATGACTTGTGTTTTGAAACTAGTTCCAAATGTTTTATTTATACTTGGGAAAATCAACATAATTTCAAGCCCTTGTTTTTCTTTGATTTATAGTGAATTTTTAGAACTAAGTATTATGTTGAATACAAATTTTATAATCTTAGATTCTAAACTTTCTTAGAATCTAAGACTCAGGAACTACGTGTACTAGTAAGAAATTGCGAATGACTTTGGGGTGTGTAGAAGAGATGCAGAACTAAGCATTAGTTAAAGTCATAAAGATATATTTTACTGAGAAACTATTGCAACAAGGGAAAAGAGACTTCAATATAGAGCAGAACTCAATCCCAGCAAATGGAGACATCACCAGGCAGAGAAGAAGCAGTAGAAAGAAATTTATTAAGAGGCAAAATCGGAAATTCTTGCTAAAGTGACTTAGAAGAATCTTTCCTATAACTGATATGTAGTCTTCAGGACAAAGCCCAAGAACAGACTTAGTAAGAAAGAGGAGTCAACGGACACAGAGTAAATAGTAGTCTTTGCCAGGAGCTAACAAAATCCCACTGATGATGTGTCTAGAAAAACATGTAGCAATGTCTTGACAAAAATTACAGTTTATATCAGTTAAAGTATTTTTAAATCTTTTGAAAACTTATACTTGAAACCAAATATAAATAATGGACAGTAAAACATTTCTCATATTTACTTAAATATTCCCAATAGAGATGTTTAATTTTTCTGAGTGCCTTGGCCTAAAACAACTTAGGATAATATTTCTTGTTATGTCTTCTGCATTTCCTATTTTTTATAATGCTCCCTATGATAAATTAGTTTATAGTTAGGATGGAGAAACTATTGGTACATGTTATTACTTACTAAGAGGCAAAATCAGGGGACTTCTTGCTAAAGTGACTTAGAAGAATCTTTCCTATAACTTGTAGGTAGGATATACATATGTGTGTGTGTGTGTGTGTGTGTGTGTGTGTGTGTGTAATATATACATATATATGTTACAAAACATTGAAATAATACAGAAATGATAATATAGTTAATATAAACTTATTAACATAATTCAAGCCAAAACCATTGCCTACTGGAAATATAATGAAAAGGATGTTTGAAAGGGAAATACGTACAAGGACATATCAAAGAATGGCAATGCTAATGAATTTATCACCACCAAACTAATTGTTATATACATGGAAGATAAGTAACAGAGTGAGACCTGAAGAAAAATACACAAAAAAACCCCTGCTGTGCATGTCTGCTTGTATGATTTTGAACCTCATGATGACATACAATTTTAATGCACCAATAAGAGTATAAACAAAAAGACAATGGAAGTGATGTAAACATAGGTGAGTGCAAGTTTGATAGATTTCCAATCATGGGTACTAAATTGCTTTAATAAACTCATAGTGGGAATTTGAAGGAACTAAATTCTTGACAAGCATATCATTATCATTTTATTTCCCTTTACCATAGTTTTAGCTGTTTTATAACTGTTTGGAAATAATACTCCTGCTTTTCAAAAGGAGTCTGGGGATAGGTTCTAGAAAATAACATTTAAAAATGTTCCTAATCCCATGATTTAGAAAGAAATAACTTACATCTGCCCAATTGTATGGGAATATTTACATTGGACTTAGAGCTATCTTCTCTGAAAGATAATTATTTCTAAGCATTTTCCACAGTAACTGCATGTACATTTAGTACCTTAAACCTTTATAAAAGTTTAAAAAATGATGAATACCATTAATTTTGATCTAGAATAGTAATGGGACCCAATATATTTATAGAGTCATAAAAATACATGCTTTGTGTTTGACCATTATTGATATAGCACTTTGAGTTACAGATTAAAAGCATAGTTTTCTTGCATTTTTCACAGTGTTGGATTATGTGAGGGTAAAATGCTATGGCATACCTATGTGATGTAGAGCCAGCTTCACGTCAATAATATGAAAAGTAATACTGTTTACAAGTCAAGTGATCCCCTTTGAGTTTAAGCTCTCAAACTGTGGGAAGCTTCTTGGCATGCAGATTTCTTCCACCTGTTCTTAGATGAAACATAAATGTGAACCATAGGAGATGTGATTTTCAATTCCAAACAGAAAGATTTACTTTATAACCTTGCAAAAGAAAACCACCAAGTATGCTCAATTTAGTGTTGCATACTTTAAATATCTCCTTTTACCAGTCTGAAATCTTTGCCTAGAAGATTTATTTTTTTTTCTTTTGCCAAAAACAATTTATTATTTAACTTGCTTATTCAAAGTTGATAAGCATAATGGAAAAACTGAGAAAGTAATATAAGAAATTCAAGTTAAATAAAATTCTACTTAGTATAGTAATTCATCTTTTTTTCACTTTATTAACATTTGATTATAACCTTTGGATATACATTTCAGTTAGTCTGTAGAAGTGGGTTTAAACAGATATATCTGTTCTCCTTATATATTTTATTTATAAGTAAAGATAATATGTCATGGTAAAGATAAGCTAAATGCTATTTTTATTACTAGTGGACAATGGGAACATTTGGCACTGAGTGCCTTTTCTTGAACTGTTCTTATTTCTTTCATAAGTTTGATAAGAAAACTTCCCAAGAATAAAGTTGTTTGAAACAAGTATAGTAACTGACTTAGGTGGATTCAGAACTTGGAAGAAGATTAATATTTATTGAAAGTAACATTTTTTTCAATGTACAAAGGAAAAAATAAACCTGGAATATTTGGTACCTCTCTTGAAAAGATAATAAAGCAGACCTTCACCCAGTAAAAGTAAAACAATAAAAGAGACAAACTTTCCACAAAAAAAGATGTAAGTGCTTTACCTCCTTTTCCTACAGCTTTGCTATTAAAACATTCCTCAATGTATGAGTTTAACACACATTGCTATGAATCCAATGCAGGCCTTGTGAATGCTAGGCATGTAAGCTACCACTGAGGTATGCATACAGCCCATCTACCTCAGTCTTTAAACTATCTAGGAAATATTTTTTAACATTTGCAGGCAAGAATACTGATATATTTTGCTTAATATTAGATAAGATTTTCATTTTCTTTTGCTTAGATAAGAAATGATATTTAGTTTTGAGATGCATTTCTTATGACCAAAACAAAGAGCACATGTGTACTTGAAGCCTTAAAAGCTTTGTAGAGAGAAGGAGCCCAAGATGGCATCTGAGTGAAACACCACTCCTCAGGTGCTGTGAGCTCAAATCGAATCTGCCATAAAAGCAGCTTCTTGGCGGAAGAAAAAAGCAACAAAGCAACAAGAATTAAATACAGCTGAAGAGACCCCAGAAAGCTGACCAGAGAGAGCAAAGGAGCCTGTCCGCCCAGCAGCGGTGCCACACTGTGGAAATTAAGCTGCAGCCCAACACAGGAGTCCACTAATACCTCTGTGTACACAGAGACCAGGCATGGAGTAAGAGACTCCACATCCTCACCAGGCAGAAGATCCTGGCACCTTCCACAGTGACCAGCATAAGCCACCATGGGGCATCCCAGCTCACCTCTCCCTCCAGAGCCGGAACAGTGATCAACTGCACTGCAGAGCTTGAATCAAAACTACCACAATTGCAGCTTCTTGATGGAAGGAAAGAAAACCAAAGCAGCAAAAAAGTGAACAAAACAATGAAAGCAGCTTAACAGAACTCAGAGAGAACAAAGGAGCCAGAGTCGGCACATGCTGCAAACCAGCAGCCGCCATTTTGCCAGCTGCCATTTTGCCAGCCTCCCAGACCTTCAACGACCTCCTGCCTGTGCACCCAGGGACCAGAAGTGGAGTAAGCAACTACAGAACTCTACACCATAATCAGGCAGCATATCCCCGCAGGATCGACAACAATCAAGAACACCTGGGACAACCATCTTAAGCCTGCACTGAGTACACCTAGCTCACCCCTCCCACCGGAGCCAGAGCAGCAGGGATCTGTAGGTTAAATTGCACCTCTGGGGTGCAGGGGGGCCCCTATACAAAGGAAAGACTCAGTCACCTGCCCTCCTAGTGATTAGATAGGAACAGAAGTGCAGTAAGAACCCAGTGCACACAGGGCATAGAGACCTTCCAGGCACACTGGAAAATGCCCGGTATTTAGGGTATTTAGACTGCACTCCCTCTACCAGCAAAGGCAGAGAGAGAGACACAGACAGGCCCCATGGAGAGCTCTGAGAGACAAGCTTGCAGCGGGAGAGGCATCAGTAGAACTTCTAGCCTGCACTGACAGAGCAAATAAGAATGCCAGAAACATTCTAGAGTATATAATAGAGTGAGCAGGTATTGAAAAGCTGAAAATATCCACGCAGATGCAAAAGGGCTTAAGAGGCCAACTCAGCTCTGTACTTACAAACTAGCAGGATTTTTTTTGTATTGCTTTTGTTTGTTTTGTTTTGTGTGTGTGTGTGTGTGTGTGTGTGTGTGTGTGTTCTATTTTATTTGTTTTTACTCTGTTTTTGTTTTGTATTGCCTTGATTTGTCTATTTTTGTTTGGATGACTGGTTACTTTGTTATTTTTTGCTCAGTTTGTTGACTCTCATCCTTATCCCTCCTACATGCTTCCATCCCTCTCTCTCTCATCTGTATTCTTCTCCTCAACATTTTTTCTTTTCTCTTTTCTTTTTCCTTCTTTCCCTGTCTCATATCAAGACCATCTCATACTAGCAGACCTAAAATTCTACATTGACCACCAGAATCCCCCGACAAATCCACCATCTCTACTCTTTACCATATATCACCTGAACACACTCAACCTCTTATTCCACTGGACTATACCCTCTACTTTACCCTATTCTTGCATTCGTCACTGTGACTTCTCACCCAACCTTTACCACTGAACACAACCTGTCCCTGTATATACCAGCAGATACCTCTAAACCCCCATTGCAGAGATTGGACCAGAAATCTTGCAAGAGCAGCAAAGATATAAATTTAAGAACAGGGAAACCATGGGAAGGAATAATAGCAAAGAAACAATGATCCACCAAAAACCTGCAATAACAGAACTCAACAACACTGAATGGCAGAAATTACCAGAAGAACAATTCAGATGTTTAATAGTAGAAACAATACAAAACTTCCAGAAAGAATGCAGAGAGAACTGGAAAGAAAAAAAGGAACAAATAAACAAAAAATCCAACACCTTGAACAGGAATCAAAGAGAAGCCTTGAAGGAAATGGAGGATGTGAAAGATGCAATAATTGAAGTGAAATCATCAATGCAAACTATAAACAGTAGATTAGACCACATGGAAAATAGAATATCACTCTTATAAGATGACCATTCCAAAAATGAATCTATAGTACATAATTTAGAAAAAAAAATTTGACAGAATGAATTGGACATCAATGAGATCTGGGCCAATTTAAAAAGAGCTAACCTAAGAATAATAGGCATAGAAGAGGGATTAGAAGTTGAAACTAATGGAACAATCTTTTCAAAGAAGTAATATCAGAGATTTTTCCAAACATAGAGAAGTTGACACAAAGGTACAGGAAACATTTAGAACTCCCTGGACACAAGACCAAAGAAGAGGTTCACCACACCACATAATAATCATGTTGACTAATGTAGAGGCTAAGAAGAGAATTCTAAAGGCAACAAAAGTAAAAGGCCAAGTGACATTTAGAGGCAAACTAATAAGAATCACTCCAGACCTCCCAAATCAAGTCATGAAAGTCAGGAGGAGCTAGAGTCACATATTCCAAACTCTGAAAGAAAATAACTTGCAGCCAAGATTCTTCTATCCAGCAAAACTCTCTCTCAAAATTGACGGAAATAAAAACCTTCATGACAAACAAACTGAAAGAATGTATGTCTTCCGAACCAGCACTAGAGAAAATACTCAAAGAGATTAACTAAAAAGAAGAACTAACATTAAATGTCAGAACCAGAGAAACAATAATTTCCAGGAAGCAAACAACTAAGCAAAGAATAAAAAACACAGTCGAAAACAGAAGTTAAAACTCAAAATGTTAGGAATCAAAAATCATCTCTCAATAATCACACTGAATATAAATGGTCTCAACTCCCCAATAAAAAGGTACAAGGTGGAAAAGTGGATTAAAACCCAGAATCCATATATATGCTGCATGCATGAAACACACCTTACAAGCAAAGATTCCCACAAACTAAAGGTAAAAGGCTGGAGTAAGGTAATCCATGCCATTGGAACTCGAAGACAAGCAGGAGTAGCAACCATGACATCAGATAAATTAGACTTCAAGCCTAAGCTTATCAGAAGAGACAAAACAGGTCATTTTGTACTACTAAAAGAAACAATCCAGCAAGAGGAAATAACAATTATCAACAAAGGTGCAGCCACTTTCATAAAACAAACTCTGCATGATATAAAGTCACACATAGATCCCAATACACTAATATTGGGAGACTTCAATACTCCACTCACATCACTAGACTGATCTTCTAAACAAAAGGTCAGTAGAGATGCATCAGACCTAAAGAATACCATAAACCAAATGGACCTATTAGACACATATAGACTCTTTCACCCAACTACAGCTGAATTCACATTTTTCTCAGCCTCACAGGGGACCTTCTCCAAAAGAGACCACATTCTGAGCCACTAATTTAGCACTGGCAAATTAAAAAAATGTAACATAATTCCCTGTATCTTTTCAGACCACAATGTAGTGAAATTAGAAATCAACTCCAAGAAGACCCAGAATAACCATGTAAACACATGGAGACTGAACACCACACTGCTGAATGAGGATTAGGTCATAGAAAAAGTAAGGGGAGAAATTAAAAAAATTCCTAGAAACCAATGAAAACAGAGACACAACGTATCAAAACCTCTAGGAAACTTTGAAGGCAGTATTAAGAAGAAAATTTATAGCACTGATGCCCACATAAGAAGAATGGAAAATTACCAAATAAATAACCTAATGACACAGCTCAAAGCACTCGAATAACAAGAACAGTATAACCCCAAAGCTAGTAGAAGACAGGAAATTATGAAAATCAGAGCAGAAATTGATGAAGTAGAGAATAAAAAAAAATACAGAAAATCAACAAAACCAAAAGCTGGTTTCTTGAAAAAATAAACAAGATAGAGAAACCATTGGCCAACCTAACCAAAAGAAAGAGAGAATCAACCTAAATTACCAAAATAAGGAGATAAAAGACCTCTTTAAGGAAAACTATAAAAAGTTGAAAAAAGAAATTGATGAAGACATTAGAAGATGGAAAGATCTACCATGCTCTTGGATAGGCAGAATAAATATCATCAATGGCCATCCTGCCAAAAGTGATCTACAGAGTCAATGCAATACCCATGAAATTACCCAGGTCACTACTCACAGACATAGAAAAATCAGTTCTTAAATTCATTTGGAACAACAGAAAGCCCAGGATAGCCAAAGTAGTTCTTAGCAACAAGAACCATGCAGGAGGTATCACAATACCTGACTTCAAACTCTACTACAAAGCCACAATAATAAAAACAACATGGTATTGGCACAAAACCAGATACATAGACCAATGGAGCAGAATAGAAGATTCAGAAACAGACCCACATGCTTACAGTCAACTGATTTTTGACAATGGAGCCAAAAACATACACTAGAAAAAAGCCTCTTCAACAAATGGTGTTGGCAAAACTGGTTAACCATATGCAGGAAAATGGAAATAAACCCCACTTTCTCTCCCTGAACAAGGCCGGAGACCTTGCAGCTACTTGAAGAGGGCATAGGCCCAACACTGCAACACGTAGGCACAGGTTAAAAACTTCCTCAACAAAACCCAAAAGGCACAAGCAACTCAAAGGAAGATCAGTACATGGGATTGCATTAAACTGAAGAGCTTCTGTGCAGCAAGGGAAACTATCAGGAACCTCAACAGAGACCCCACAGTGGGAGAAAATTTTTGCCAGCTACTCTTCTGATAGAGGACTAATATCTAAGATATACAGAGAACTCAAGAAAATCACAGCTGAGAAAACAAATAACCCAGCAACATAGGGAGACCACATTTCCCAGCAAAAATAAAACAGGGCTGGGAGTGTAGTTCATAGGTAGAATGCCCTGGGTTCAATTCCCAGCAACACACACACACACACACACACACACACACACACACACACACAAACACACATCTGTTAATATTTTTAACAAAGACAAATATTAGGCTTATTATAATTATTTAAAAAAAGACAACTATATAACTTTTTAATTTTTTTCAATTTGGATATTTTAAAGATGTTATGTCCAAATATTTGGCATAAAACTTGTGATAACAGCATTTTATCACTGGGGATGGTTGAAAACATGAGTAAGTCTTCCTTAGGATAAATATTTTCATCATTAATTTTAAGATTTTGGCAACATTAGAAAATAAATATTTACCCTAGAAGCATTTGGAAATAAAAAGAACTGTTTAAGTATGGAAAAAAATTAATGAGAATGAGGCAAAGAAAATAGATTCAATTAGTAATTATTATCTTTAAGAAGAGTGTAATAAGCTCTAGAGTCTGCTCAAAAAAGTAAAATTAACTTTTGAGAGACAGGCATAATGGTGCACATATGTAATTCCATTACTTGGGAAGTAGAAACGGGAGGATCACAGATTTGAGGACAACCTCAGCAAGTAGTGAGACTCTCATCAACCTATTGATACCCTGTTTCCAAATAAATAAAATTGGGCTGGGAGTGTAGCTCATAGGTAGAATGCCTCTGAGTTCAATCCCCAGTACCACACACACACACACACACACACACACACACACAAATTAACTTTTGTGCATATTTTTAGAATATATATTCTTGCTGTAATTGATAAGACGGTCAATTTGGAATATTACACAGCTATTCAGTTCTTGGAATACATCTGAATACATTTGTAAACACACAAAAAGGTTTTTTAAATTTTCTTATGGGCCCAAAAGTCTTT
>PVLC010025595.1:0-23519 GCA_004027655.1 Graphiurus murinus | reverse complement strand
TTGTTATCTACATTTTATCTAAATGAGGGAAGACAAGGGCGTGGGTCGAAAGCCTTGAAGCACTTGAATTTAGGGAAGTTACAAGTTCACTATCCTCAGGGCAGGACAACAGGCGCTGGTTGAATTTTAATCGCTCAAAGTAGCCATCTTAGCTCCTCATGTCTTTAAGCTTTTTATGTAAATCTTTTTGCTCCCCACAGATTCATTGTAGAGAAGTGGTGGGAACAGTATTAAAACAAGTACAAACCAGACCCCAATTCTTAGTTTTAAACATTTAATACCTTTTAGCTATGTGTGACATTTTGCAAATTAGTAAGTTGTCAATACATGTAAGCTCTCATTTCTTATACCTAGCACAGTACTTGGACCATGAGTGGTACTCAACTGAATTTTATATGAGTGAGACCCATTGCTTGTTAATTTTGGAAGCTGAATGGAGGGAGAAAGAGTATATTGTATGATTTTTGAAAACCTAGACACTGAGAAAGCATAATTGTAAACTAGCCTGGGCCACACACCTAGAGACAACTCCAGGAATCTGAGCAGGATGGGGACTAGGGTTAATGGTCCTGCCTTTACTTACAAAGCCACCATATTACATTTATAAAGTAGTCTCAGTTCTCACATCTAGTCATCTAAATGGTATGCCATGTGTGACTCTGAGTTTCTTCTAGAGAACAACTCAAGGATTGTCAACATTACTGAAGCATAAGGAAATTAAGATCAATCTGTTATGGCTTAGATCTGGAATGCCCCCCAAAGTTTCATGTGTTCAAAGGCAGGGCTTTTAGGACATGGTTGGATCACGACCTCTCTACCTTCATCAGAGGATTGATTTATTAGATGAATTATACATTTGGATGGATTACTGGGATTGGTGGAAACTCTAGGCAGATGGTACATAGTTGGAGGAAGTAGGTCACTGGGATCATGATCTTGGAGAATATATTTTGTCTCTGGCCCTTCTCTCACTGCTTCCTCTCTGCCATGAGATGAGAAAATTCTTTCTGCTGTGCCATTCTTCCATGATATTCTGCTTCACCTCAGGCCCAAAGGAATAGAACTAGCTAAACATGGACTGAAACCTCTGAAACTGTGAACCAAAATAAATCTTTCCCCTTTTAATTTGTTTATGTCAGGTATTTTGGTCACAGCGATGAAAAGCTGACTAACAGACTCACTGTTCATTTTCTATACTAATTAAACCCAAGCAAACAGAAACAACTCTTGTTTGGCAGAAAGCTTGTTGATGGTAAGAGATATGCACAGCTGTATTATGTGTCACATTTAATTCATCCTCTAATGCCATGTTGCTTTTCCTTTACTTGCAATAGATTGCAAGAAGTATTTGGCAAAAGGTCCAAATTTTAGCTTTCTGAAATTGTGCATGTAAAAGCTTTTCAAATGAGGAAGTTTTATAATAAATATCTTTTACAACATGGAGTCTGTGACCTCTATTTTTAAAGAAGATATTTCAAGTCTAGAATTGACTGACATCCAAAAAACCGCTCAATGTCATGTGTATTGACATTGACTCCCTCAGTCATCATAATTTATGGACATCAATTAGATAATGGGATGCTTTGCCAGTTTTCATGAAAATGTCAATTTTAAACCTTGGCATTGATGGAAAAAAATCTTTTCTGCTGTGTAAGGAAGACTGCCAGCCAAATGATCTACATGGAATTTCTTCATCAATCTGGAATGGCAGGCAGTAAATGATTCCCTTTGAAAATTCTAATCATATGATAGAGACCTGAACAGGGAAGTGTAAAGCTATTTACTCTCACTTTTGTAGTGAAGCATAAAAGCCATGTTTGTATCATTGTGACAGAGACATGAAAGCCAGAGGAAGTCCACAAGTCAATTCCAATGTTCATACCTACATAATGATCTTTGAATCATTTTCTACACCCAAAACAAGATCTGATTAGTGCACCAAGTTCATTATGCCTAGAGATTTTTCTTACAATAGATTTTATCTTAAGTATCTCTTCAAATAGACCCAATTATCACCACTGGAAGAATTCTATTGAGCTCATCCCTCTAGTGCTCTAGGTTTTACAGACTACCTAGGTCCTAGCAGTTCACAAAACAGGTTCAGTGACTCAACTTACTAGCTAATAAACTCCTTTAGCCTAGCAGATATCCCCTGAATCAAACTCTACCCTTCTAAAATATATTCCCTCTAGCTCTTCTGAATTACTTGAAGTTCAGAGAGACTATAAAATGTTCTCATGAGGTGATTCCTGCTTGGCATGCTCTTTCGCTCCTCATCTTTGCCTGAAAAGCTACTTATTCTCCATTATTTCTCAAGTATGGATCACACTTCCAAATCTTCTCTGACTACTTGTACTCTGGAACAATCCTTCCCTGACTTGTAGACACTTGTGTGAACAGAACAATGTTTCCTTCATATGTATTCCCAAAAAGATTATCAAGTATTGTACACTTTTCTAACTGTTTTGTGTCTATTTAACTCAATACTTATGACTACCCATGAAGAAGGTGTTATTGCCATTTCTGCTTTTTTAAAATTAACTTTCATATGGTCATTCACAACGTGAATCTTTCGAAGTCAGGACTGAAGTCCTGGGCAGGTAGTATGTGAACTTAATCACCAGACTATATGGAGGTGTCTTCTCAGGTATATGTACATATCTGAAATATGTGACCAAGACTGGGGCAGCTGTTTTGGGCAAACATTGGTCATCCTTTGTAATAAAGTAAAAATAATAATAATAATTGTCGCTGTGATTCCCAAGTGACTATCACAGAGCGGAATGTGCCCTGGGGATTTCAAGTCATTAACCTAAGTTAGTTCATCCCTCAGACCTGGCTGCTAAAACATCTTGCTTTTGTAGTTAACTGTTATGAAACAGCAAATGTCAACTACCATAAAATCCACAAATAATAACTCAAATCAGAACCAATGTCTGCTGCATATATTTTCTCATTGAAGTTTGAGAATGTCGAAGTGTATTTAATACTTGAATTTAGAAGAAAGCAAAACCAAACACACACACACACACACACACACACACACACACACACACACACAGCCCAAACAGGGCATCAGTACAAAACAATATTAACATTCTTTCCTACTTATTGATTACATTCTTATTGTAGCACCTCTATGTCAAAGGGGATAACAAATCAAAACTCTAACTGCCTTAACCCCTTGAGTTCTTTCTGCTAAATACTGCCTGACAGTAACGTTTGGGCTCAGCCACTGAACAATGAACATAATATTGCAAAAAGATAGAAGCATTCTTGAAAGATATACAATAATAGATGTGATTTTAGGAATTTGGACCTGAATGTATAGGTTGGTATTGTTATAAGATTTGGCTTTGAAATAAAGTTTATTTACAGACAACTTTTGTCATTGATCTTACAATAAAATCTAAGTATACCCCAAAACTAAGGAGATAAGAAAAATAAAAAACTATAGGAGAATGATATCTGAAGTATAAATGTAAGATCATTAATATAGACAGTATTTATTCCCTAAAGTACAAAATTATAAATGATGTAAAGACTTATTCTGCAGAGGGCATGAGTTGCTCACTTGCTCACTATGTACTGATACATTTTTATCTCTATTGCATACTATAATCTTGACTATAAACTAGCATGTATGTGTTTCCTTATCCAATATGCTATGGTCCAACATGGTACTAGTACTTCCTTTTATATGTGGCATCTGTTGCAAAGTTAGATCCCTCAAAAATTAAAAATTAAGGGCAATTATGATGTCTGCAGGTCATTTGGGGGAAATTTACAATTAATTTTAAATTTCTTTATATCCAAATCTCAAAGGTTGCAAAAGGTTGGTTACTCACACACATATATTTTCCAATGTGTTAACATTTTGATAAAGGTTATTTTGAGTACCAAGGAAAGAAATAATCA
The DNA here is from genome assembly GCA_004027655.1 of Graphiurus murinus. NCBI lineage: Eukaryota > Metazoa > Chordata > Mammalia > Rodentia > Gliridae > Graphiurus > Graphiurus murinus. The sequence continues at coordinate 19,601 of PVLC010025595.1, read as the reverse complement.
TTTTCAGGGCTGAAGATGGTGTCTGAGTGAAACAACTTTCCCCAGAATCTGTGATTTAGAACTAAATTCACGATAAAAAGAGCTTTTTAACAGAAGGGGAAAAAAACAACAAAAAAAGCGAAATTTGAACCACAACTAAAGACCCAGAAAGCGGAGCAGGAAGAGCAAGGGAGTCCGCCGCGCAGCGGATCGGCACTTGGCGCTGCGCTGAGGAGTCAGACTGTGGAGCCTAGACCTGGAGCTGTGGCAACAAGCCAGACGCCAAAAGCTCCAAACACCACGGTGGACACAGCGACCAGACCAGGCTTGGAGAGGGTACCTCCAGGACCTGGCACCCTACCAAGGCGGGGATCCCTGCACCAGTCACAGCAACCAAAATGCATGGGATGATCAGTTTAAGCTTCCGCGGGTCTGCCCCTGTGCACCGCTCCAGAGACTGAACATTGACCAAGTGCACAGCAGAGCTTGAAACAGGACGGCCACGGACACAGCTTCTTGATGGAAGGAAAGAGAAACAGAGTGACTGAAACATGAGAGGTGAAGGGCTGGAGTAAGGTAATCCATGCCAGTGGAACTCGAAGACAAGCAGGAGTAGCAAACATGATATCAGAAAAATTAGAATTCAAGCCTAAGCTTATCAAAAGAGACAGAGAAGGTCATTTTTTACTAGTAAAATGAACAATCCAGAAAGAGGAAATAACAATTATCAACATCTATGCCCCAAACATAGGTGCACCCACTTTCATAAAACAAACTGTGTATGATATAAAGACACACATAGATCCCAATACACTTATACTAGGAGACTTCAATACTCCTCTTACATCTCTAGATCGTACTTCTAAACAAAAAGTCAGTAGAGACGCCTCAGACCTAAAGAATACCATAAACCAAATGGACCTATTAGACGCATATAGACTCTTTCACCCAACTGCAGCTGAATTCACATATTTTTCTCAGCTGCTCATGGAACCTTCTCCAAAATAGACCACATTCTCGGCCACAAAGCGAGCACTGGCAAATGCAAAAAATGTAACATAATTCCCTGCATCTTCTCAGACCACAATGGAGTGAAACTAGAAATAAACTCCAGGAAGACCCAAAGTAACCAAGTAAGCACATGGAGACTGAACACCACACAGCTGAATGAAGAAGTAAGGGGAGAAATTAAGAAATTCCTAGAAAAAAATGAAAACAGAGATGCAACATATCAAAACCTCTGGGACACCTTGAAGGCAGTACTAAGAGGAAAATTTATAGCACTGAATGTCCACATAAAAAGAACAGAAAATCACCAAATAAATAACCTAATGACACAGCTCAAAGCACTCAAAAAACAAGAACAATCTAACCCCAAAGCCAGTAGAAGACAGGAAATTATGAAAATCAGAGCAGAAATTAATGAAATACAGAATAAAAAAATACAGAAAATCAACAAAACCAAAAGCTGGTTTCTTGAAAAAATCAACAAGATAGAAAAACCATTGGCCAACCTAACCAAAAGAAAGAGAGAATCAACCCAAATTACCAAAATAAGTGATGAAAAAGGTGATATTACCACTGACAGTATGGAAATACAGAGGATAGTCAGAAACTATTTTGAAAAACTATACTCCAACAAAATGGAAAATCTAGAAGAAATTGACAAATTCCTAGACACATACAACCTCCCTAAATTGAGTCAAGAAGATATAGAAAACTTAAACAGACCAGTAACAATCAAAGAGATAGAACCAGCAATAAAGAGTTTACGATCAAACAAAAGCCCAGGGCCAGATGGTTTTCCAAGTGAATTTTATAAAACATTTACAGAAGAGCTAATCCCAGTATTCCTCAAGCTATTCCACGAAATATAAAGAAATGGGACCCTCCCAAACACATTCTATGAAGCCAACATCACATTAATAACAAAGCCAATAAAGACAGCTAAAGAAAAGAAAACTATAGGTCTATATATCATTGATTAACTTAGATGCAAAACTAAACAAGATATTAGCAATGCTCATTCACAACTGCATCAAGAAAATTATACATCATGACCAAGTCGGGTTCATCCCAGGGATGCAAGGCTGGTTCAACATATGAAAGACAATCCATGTAATTCATCGCATAAACAGAATCAAAGATAAAAACCACATGATCATCTCAATTGATGCTGAAGAAGCATTTGACAAGATTCAACACCCATTCGTGCTAAAAGCACTTCAGAGAATCAGAATAGAAGGAACGTACCTCAACATCATAAAGGCAATATACAATAGGCTTACAGCCAATATCATATTAAATGGGGAGAAACTGCAAGAGTTCCCAGTAAAAACAGGAACAAGACAAGGATGTCCATTATCACCTCTTATGTTCAATATAGTAGTTGAGACTCTAGCCAGAGCAATAAGGCAAGAGAAGGAAATCAAAGGGGTAAAAATAGGGAAAGAAGAACTAAAACTATCCCTTTTTGCAGATGACATGATACTATACTTAGAAGACCCAACAAACTCAACCAAAAAATTATAGAACTGATCAACAAATTCAGCAAAGTGTCTGGATACAAAATCAATCTTAAAAAATCAGAAGCTTTTCTATATGCCAATTATAAATCCACCGAAAAAGAAATTCAAAAAGCAATTCCACTCACAATAGCACCCCGAAAAATAAAATATTTAGGGATAAACGTAGCAAAGGAGGTTAAAGACCTCTATAAGGAAAACTATAAAAAGGTGAAGAAAGAAATTGATGAAGACCTTAGAAGATGGAAGGATCTACCATGCTCTTGGATAGGCAGAATAAATATTATCAAAATGGCCATCCTCCCAAAACTGATCTACAAATTCAATGCAATACTTATGAAATTACCAAGGTCACCCCACAAAGACATAGAAAAATCAGTCCTTAAATTCAACTGGAAAAACAAAAAGCCAAGGATAGCCAAAGTAGTTCTTAGCAATAAAAATCATGCAGGAGGTATCACAATACTTGACTTCAAACTCTACTACACAGCCACAATAATAAAAACAGCATGGTATTGGCACATAAACAGACACATAGACCAATGGAGCAAAATAGAAGTTTCAGAAACAGACCCACAGGCTTACAATCAACTGATTTTTGACAAAGGAGTCAAAAATATACACTGGAAAAAAGATAGCCTCTTTAACAAATGGTGTTGGCAAAACTGGTTAACCATATGCAGGAAACTGGAAATAAACCCCACCTTCTCACCCTGCACAAGAGTCAACTCAAGGTGGATCAAGGACCTGGAAGTTAGGTCAGAGACCTTGCAGCTACTTGAAGAGGGCATAGGACAAACACTTCAACACATAGGCACAGGTCAAAACTTTCTCATGAAGACCCCAAAAGCACAAGCAGCTCAAAGGAAGATCAATACATGGGATTGCGTTAAACTGAAGAGCTTCTGTGCAGCAAAGGAAACTATCAAGAACCTCAAGAGAGAGCCTACAGAGTGGGAGAAGATTTTTGCCAGTTACTCTTTGGATAGAGGTCTAATATCTAGGATATACGAAGAACTCAAGAAAATCACAGCTAAGAAAGCAAATAACCCAATCAAAAAATGGGCAAAGGACCTAAATAGACACTTCTCAAAAGAAGAAATACAAATGGCCAGTAAATGTATGAGGAAATGTTTAACATCATTAGCAATCAGTGAGATGCAAATCAAAACTACCTTGAGATTTCACCTAACTCCAGTCAGAATGGCAATCATAATAAACATGAACAACAACAACTGGGGACGGTGTGGAGAAGTGGGAACCCTAATACATTGTTGGTGGGACTGCAAACTTGTGCAACCACTTTGGAAAACAGTATGGAGGATCATCAGACGAATGAGAATGAACTTACCATGTGACCCAGCAATACCACTTCTGGGTATTTACCCAAAAGAATGGAAACCAAACTACCAGACCGATGCATGTTTATCTATGTTTACAGATGCACAATTCACAATAGCCAAACTATGGAAGCAGCCAAGATGTCCATTCAATAGATGAATGGATTACAAAACTATGGGATATGTACACAATGGAGTTTTACTCAGCCATAAAGAAGAACAAAGTCATGTTACTTGTAGGGAAATGATGCAACTGGAAAACCTTATGTTAAGTGAGATTAGCCAGTCACAAAGAGTAAAGAAGCATATGTTCTCCCTAATATGCGGATGCTAGGGAGAAGAAAGGGCATAAGAGGTTCTCCAGATGAACAAGGAGAGACCCTCAATAAGCCAAGAAGTTTATGTAACCGAAGGGAATGGACTTAGTGGGGTGACATCCTATTGTGTATTTACACAATTATATCAAGGTCACTCACTGAACTGAACTTGAGAGGGAGGGAGGGTGAGGGAGCCAGGTGGGAATTGGGGAAGGGGTCAAATGAGAAATTTGTGCATATATGTCGTTATCAATCCGTACCTAACAAAGATGTATGCTTACAATGCACGAAATATTACAATAAAATAAATAAATAAAAGAAATAATCATTTTCAATAACTCTACTGTCTTTCACTTTCTATTTAGGCATGATGAACAAATAAGAAGAGGTTTTCTTCACAACTAATATATTTGGAATACTGACTTTGCCTAAATGTAAAAACTATATTACTGTGCATATAAATATGACAATTATCTCCATATTTATTGAATTATTTGCCAAAAGGCCCCATTAAAAATGTTGACGCTTTGATAGTAAATTTTTCTCACTGTGGAAAATTGTTCATAAGGAAGTAAAACAAAAATGTATTTAAGTGAAAATGGCATTTAATACAATGCCAAGACACTTACAGAGATGAATTTATAAAAGATGACATATAGCCAGGCGTGGTGGTGCATGCCTTTAATCCCAGTACTTGAGAGGCTGAGATGGGAGGATTGCAGATTCAAAGTCATCCTCAGCAAATTAGTGAAGTTGTCAGCAACTTATGGAGACCCTGTTTCCAAATAAAAAATAAAATAGGGCTAGGAGTATTTTACAGAAATAGAATTCCCCTGGGTTTCACCCCCAATATAAAAAAATAAAAAATATAAATAAAAGATAATGTATCATAAACAGATTTTTCTATGATTTCTCAGAAAATGCCAATGAATTCTCTCTTACAGGTGAGCAAAATTATTGAGTGATAATTTAGGCTATGAATTTCTATTTTTCTACTATATAATAAAGTTTTTGGCTTCTGGGAGTAACATCATCAAGAAGGCAGAATAGAATATTTCAGGCTCTTGAACCCCTCACAGACATACTAATGTACAAGTGTCTATAAATAAGAATGTTTTTATGACAATTTCAGAACATAGGAGTAAAGCTAAAGCACCCCTTTGGTGTACAAAATCCTAACAATGCAACATTAAAAGGGGAAAGGTAGTGGTTTCACTTTGACTATGCTGCCCCTTCCCAAAACATAACACAGAGACAAATACCCTAAGCATACTTTTCCCCTAGTATGAAACAGAAAACATGGGATATACATAAATAAATGGCTGGGGAAGGCTACTATCAGGACATGATGCCACAGTGAAGATTTGTGTGCTGGTGTTTGTGAACTCTGCTCTCTTTCTTTATTCCTTGTTTCCCTATTTTGTTATTCCTTACTAATCCTAGATTGTTTCTCGGCTGATGGTTTCAAACACCTGCAGAGCCAAAATGTTGGCCCTGTGTGGTCAAGGAGCATGCTCAGCAGTTGTGCCTAGCTGGGGTCCCTAGTCATCAACCTGGAGCCCCATCAAAGTACAGGAGTCAGCCTGTAATTAACATGACTATGATGCCTGGCTGGAAATTCTACTTATGTATAGAGCACACATAGCCATCAAAAATAGGTGGAGAATCTAGTCAGTGACCCTATACAACTGTAAGGAACAGCTTGAATTCTGGATCAACCAAAGAACATGGAACTACATCCAACCGATGTGCCTAATCTGTAACCCCTACCCAATTACAGAGCTTAGCTTGGATCCCCATCTGAAACCAGAATGCAGCCAGAATACCTGTACAAGGAAACTAACCAGTATCTCCAGATACCCTGGCACAATTGCCCAGAATAGACTGAATAAACCACCTGATTTCAGAATCAATTCATTGGTACCACCAACCCAGGGAGCAAAGCCTTCAACTCCACCTGACCGTAGGCTACTGTAATGGCTGGCTGCAGCCCCATTTGATCAAAGAATCTAATGATCTAATGACTGGAACTTCTTAATTGTGGAACCAAGCCAGAAGACTTGTCTGACTAAATATCCCAGCCATCACCATGCCCAATCTTAGAGAATATGTAAAACCCCTGCCCAGAGACCCAGAAACAATGGTTCCTCCAAAAATTAAAAGCAGAACTAACATATGATACAACAATCCGAATGCTGGGTATGTATCAGTATGTAATGATATTAGCATCTTAAAATGATTCCCATTGTTACAGTTTGGGTGTGACACCATGGATTCTTCTCAGCAATTATAGAAATAATAGTCATGAGACTCAGTTGGAATTTAGTGCAAAGTAAAAATATTTACTACAAAGGAGAAAGTAACAGCACGACACCTCAGAAAGTTGTGAGGGAGAGCTCAGAATCAAGGCCCTCCCTTCCCTTGAAAATGTAGAGTTTATATGGGATTTTTTTCTGTCTTATCTGGTCTTCTTCAACCCAGTTGTCATGCCAACAAAGCTAGCATCCTATTTTGTCAACATCTATGTGAAAAGATAATGTTTCTTTTAGCTTTTCCCAAGCCCATGGTCTTCTAAGTTTTAACATTTTTATTTTTGTTACCAATTTAATTAATAGGCCAGTCTTGTTCATTAGTCTGTTCTTTGTTCTGATACCACCCATGACTACATGAGGGGATGCATGGTGTTTCTTTAATTTTTTAATCTTTCTGTGGAATCTGTAACTTTCTGTAACTTTTTAGGTCTGGGCATCTTATCTATTTTCATGCTGACAGCCTGTGAGCTGGCAGCTTCTGAAGCAGGCAGCTTGAAGCAAGCAGTTTCTGCCTGTTTGTGTTGTTGTAATAACAGCCTGTTTGTAGAAGCAAGACATGCTCTTTAGTGCAAAGTAAGAGAAATTTGAATCATCTACTTTATTTTAAATTTGAATCATCTACTCATAACCATATAATCCATACTACTGTATTCATTGCAGTATTATTCACATTTGGCAATATAGAAACACAATATAAATGTGGGTTGATGGAAGAATGAATAAAGAAAATGTGAAATACATGTTTATGCCTATATGTACACAACCAATGGAATATTATTCAGTCTTTACAAAGCAGTAAATCTGCTGGGCATAGTGGTACACATTTGTAATCCCAGTACTTAGGAGGCTGAGAGAGAAGGTTCACAGCCAGCCTCGGCTACTTAGTGAGGCCCTCTGCAACTTAGTGAGATCCTGTTTCAAAATAAAGAATAAAAATAGGGCTGGGGGTGTAGCTCAGAGGTATTATGCCCTTGGGTTCAATCACCAGTTACACACACACACACACACACACACACACACACACACACACACAATACTAAATCTTGTCATTTTTGATAACATGGATAAGCCTGAAGGAGATTATGTGAATAAGTCAGACATAGAAATTCAAGTACTTTATTACTTTATTATTTCACTTATATGTGAAACATAAAAAATTGAATTCAGGAAGTAGAATGGTGATTTCCATGGCCTGGGAATCACCAGGGCAATGAGGAAATTTTGCCAAAGGTCACAAACTTCCAGTTCTAAAATGACTAAACTTGTGAGATCTAATGTACAGTACAGTGACTATAGTTAATAATTGTATTATATCCTTGAAATTAGGTAGGAGAGTAGCTGCTAGGTTTTTTGACCACACATAAAAACAAAAAGTAAATATGTGAGGTGGTAAATATGCTATATGACTGTAGTAATCATTTCACAATAGTTAAACATATACTGAATCATCACATGCTATACTTTAAATATATACAATTTATTTGGCAGGTATGCAATGATAAATTAGAATAAAAATCAAAAATAAAATAAAGCTTGTAGAATTAGTGCATCATGGTATGTACTAAGAATGAAAAAAGTTAAATGGATGAATTTAACAAATATTTTCTCTTCTATTACTTAGTTTTCCACTGTCCAGCATAAAAATATATTTATTTAGATAGATATGATAGATTCTGTATGTACTCCTAATTTCATTTGCTTTTCAAAAAAGGTAAGTATACATTTTCTTTTGTTTAGTTTCACAGTTTTTTGTCATTGAGTTTATTCTCTTTTTAAAATAACCAGTGTTAGCAAAGCAATAACAATGACAGTAAATTCGTCAAATTGTATTTATGTATATATGAACATGAAATAATGAAATGTATCCTCAATAAGAAAAGAAGAGTGATGGGAAATTGCAGCCTCAATATTTGGTGAAAGAAGGATGATATCACTCAGAAATATTAAAGTGTATTGTAAGGCCATCAAAAAATTGACAGGAGAGTTAAAATAGACTTAAAGGTTTATCAGAAGCACAGATTTCTCTATATAGGAGTGTGCGTGTGTGTGTGCATGTGTGTGTGCATGTGTGTGTGTGTGTGTGTGTGTGTGTGTGTGTGTGTGTGTGTGTGTGTTACAGGGGATAGAACCCAAGTCCTTGATCATGCTAGACAAATGCTCTATTACTGAGTTACAACCCAGCCTTCTATATAGGATTTTAATATTTCGTATAAACAAACCAAAGTGTAGCTTACTCAATAAACAAAGTTGAATTAATTGAAAAAATAATACATGTACTTTCACACAAAATATTAAAATAATCTGTAAGTGGATCAAAATTAAATATATAGTATGAAATCATAAACTTAGGGGCTATGTGGCTTAGTTGTAATATTAATATGAATCTAAAAATTGAAATAATTCTATAAACATAAATGCTATAGATATCATTTAAAATTAATTAAATTATGCATAAAATATTAAAGTGCAAATTTAAAAGGCTAATAATAAATGGGGAAAATCAAGACAAAAATTTCAAGAGATTAATGAATTCCATAATGATTGTATGCTATCTTTTCTTCTAGAACATGACAGATACATATCCAAGCAACTTTATTTATTACTAATTATGTGTTAAAATAATTCTTTTGGATCGATAAAATGGGAAAATTTAGAGGTTAGAGAGTCTTACACTAAATGATCACTTATTTTTCTTTAGGGATATTTTAATTATTATATTTTTAGTCATGTAGGGGAGAGAATAGTTATATAATCTAAACATCATTAAGCAAATGCTGGTTATTATTACAAAATCTAGCTTTTTTTTGCAATAGTGGGGATTGAACGCAGGGGCGTTCTACCTCTAGGCTATGGCTGCAGTGCTATTTTTTTTATTCTTTATTTTGAAACAGGGTATCACTAAGTCATTGAGGGCCTCAGTAGCTGAGGCTGGCTGCGAACCCAGATCCTACGGTCTCAGCCTCCCAAATACTGGGATTACAAGTGTGTGTCATCAGGACTGGCTTTAGCTTTTTCTTTAAATCTTGTTTGTCTAACATCACAACTCCCATCATTACCTCAATTTTTCTGCTTACTTTTATCACTTTTATGAGTCATGGATTCTGTACATCAAAGTGACAGAAAACGATCTTTCTATATAGATTGTTGTTATTATCTTTATTCTCCTGAACTCCTGGTGTCAGTTTTGGATGATTGGAGTGTTACAGCCAATTGCAAATTATGTTACCTAATTAGTGTATCATATTATACAAAAATCAAATTATGAAATCATGGAGCTATACATATATACATATATAAGTATATGTATGAGAAATTCCTCAATGCATTCTTGATGCAGCTCAATAAGGAAAGCACCAAGATAACAATAGAAATTTCCAAAATATATGAACAGTTAATTACCAGTAGTGGACATACAAATGCTCAAAACTACCTAGTCAGAAAACATAAATACATTTAAACAACATATATTTGGCTTATAAAATTGGCAAGTATTATTTCAAGAATAATATTTAATACCAATGAAAATGTGTTGATGGAGAAGTAAATTTACAAACATTCTGAAAATGATTTGGTAGAGAAAGAAGGAAGAGAGTGAGAGAGAAAGAGATGGATACAGAGAAAGAGGCAAAGAGAGCTATAAGCTTTGATTCAACAGCTCTACTTCTAAAAAGACAGTGTAAGTATAAATAATATGTAGGGGCAAAGATATTTTAATCAAAGATATTCATCATAATCATTACATTAATTTTATGAGTGAAAACTATGCATACCAACTGATATCTAAAAACATGGTAATAGTTAACATTAGTAGACATCAATATTTTACATATTTAACATGCACTGTGCTGTAATGAGTTACTCACAATATAATTTTGACTGAAAACATGGTAAAATTTAAGTTTGTACAAGAAGTAGGATAAGGGGCAGATGCAAGTTTTATGAAGCCTGAAGCTCTTACAAAATTTTAAGTAAAACAAATGAATTCATTCATATGAAATTAATAAATTGCATGAATATTTATTTAGAATAAGAAGAGTAACCACAAATATTACAAAATTTACAAAGGTGATGAATAACAAAAATCACCGAATCCAGAAACAAGACATTTTATAAATTAATCAACTTCTGACAATCTCTATAATACTCTTCTACATTTTGGGCTGCATATTATGTCATATGAAAATGATTCTGTGATATTCTTTAATATAAATATGATAGAAAGTTAATTTAACCTTTGCTCGTGGATATTTGAGCCAATCGATTTCTAAGTATGACAGTACTTAGCATTGTCATAAGATTTTAGAAGTCTTGTCCAACTTGTTATAAACTCTATTGCATTTATTTCCTATATGAGCTATTACAAATATATTCACTGTAGTAAAGCTACAGATTTATGCCCTATAAACAGAAATTCTCATAAATTCTATTTTATGATTTCCATTTAAAAAATATTTTCTTAGGATGAGTATTTTAACTTTTATAATTTTTAACATTTCCATGTGTTTTAGTCAGATTTTTCATCATTACTGTCAAAATTTCTGATAAGCACAAATCAAGAAAGGTTTATTTGGTCATAATTTCATCAGTTTAATCCACAATCACCTGACTCCATAGCAGAATTGCTTGTATCAGGTGGCATGGCAGAGATAAGCCAGTCTCATCTTATGGCAGCCAAAATCAGAGAAAGTGAAGGGAGGGAACTAAGGCCATACATAGTCCTCAAGGTCTTTCCCACAGTGACCCATTACTTCAGTCAGCATTTTAATTGCTGTGACCCAACATACCTGAGGACCACAATTTAGAGGAAGGAAGATTTATTTGTTCACAGTTATAAAGATTTCAGAGGTCTTTGCCACATCTGCAGAGCTTAGAGCATGGTGACAGTAAGCAGAAAGTGCACACGAAGATAGGGATTTTGCTCTCACATCATGGAGGACCACATCTATACTCTGTGGAGAGGATTAAGGATGTCTGTTAAGAAGCTGATCATAAATGCATGCTCATCACCACTTTGTATATGTTATGTAATCACATGTGTCAGAGCATCATTAACATGCACTGCAGTTTGCCAAATACCTGGCATAAAGGATGACACTTTTAAGATCATCAAAAGCACTGTGCATTGAATTATAGAGTATTGATATCAAATTCTAAAATAGCCATCTGCAATGAAACATAGTTGTATCCATATGAAATGAAATTTAACTGGAAGTAAAGCAAATCTGAACACTTTTGCCAGACCTGCTCATAAAACTGTCTGTTCATTGACATTCTCTCCTTTGCTTGGTTTTGTTTAGAAATTCTGTATAGAATTTTCTGACATCCAACTTACCTCCAGGTTTGCATTTCCTTCTCAAGTTATTTTTACACCCTGCCCATACTGGTAGAATTCATTCTTTTTGTGCTCTTAAATTATGTGTCTTTATTTTTATCTTAGGATTCAAAAATTAGAGCAACTCGCATTTTCAAACAGAATGAGAGAGAATGCATTTTTCTTGAACTGACTCATAAATTACTCCTTATAGAAACATGTCTTTTTATTTTTGATTTATTTTTTTATTGTAATCATTCGTGCTTTGTATATATACATTTTTATTAGGTACAAATTGATAAAGACAAATGTGCACACATTTCTCATCTGACCCTATCCCCAATTCCCACCCCGCTCCCTCGCCCTCCCTTCCTCTCAAGTTCAGTTCAGTGAGTGATCTTGATATAATTGTGTAAGTACATCATGTGCCTTAGTATGCTCTCCTCCCCCACCCCCATCCATTCCCTTCATTTAAATCAACTTATTTGCTTATCGAGGATCTCTCCTTTTCGTCTGGAGACCATCTTATGCCCCATCTTCTCCCTAGCACCCGAATATTAGGGAGAACATATGCTTCTTTACTCTTTGTGACTGGCTAATCTCACTTAACATAAGGTTTTCCAGTTGCATCCATTTCCCTGCAAAGACCATGATTTTGTTCTTTATGGCTGAGTAAAATTCCATTGTGTATATATCCCAAAGTTTTGTAATCCATTCATCTGTGGTTGGACATCTTGGCTGCTTCCATAGTTTGGCTATTGTGAATTGAGCCGCTATAAACATAGATACACATGCATCGGTCTGATAGTTTGGTTTCCATTCTTTTGGGTATATACCCAGTAGTGGAATTGCTGGGTCATATGGTAGATTCACTCCCATTCGTCTGAGGATCCTCCATACTGATTTCCACAGTGGTTGCACAAGTTTGCATTCCCACCAACAATGTGTTAGGGTTCCCACTTCTCCAACCCTCGCGAGCAGGTGTTGTTGTTCGTGTTTTTTATGATTGCCATTCTGACTGGAGTTAGGTGAAATCTCAGGGTAGTTTTGATTTGCATCTCCCTGATTGCCAATGATGTGGAACATTTCCTCTTACATTTATTGGCCATTTGTATTTCTTCTTTTATGAAGTGTCTATTTAGATCCTTTGCCCATTTTTTGATTGGGCTATTTGCTTTCTTAGTTGCTATTTTCTTGAGTTCTTTGTATATCCTAGATATTAGACCTCTATCTGAAGTGTAACTGGCAAAAATTTTCTCCCACTCTGTAGGTTCTCTGTTGAGGTTCTTGATAGTTTCCTTTGCTGCACAGAAGCTCTTCAGTTTAATGCAATCCCATATATTGATCTTCCTTTGAGCTGCTTGTGCTTTTGGGGTCTTGTTGAGAATGTTTTACCTGTGCCTACATGTTCAAGTGTTGGTCCTATGCCCTCTACAAGTAGCTGCAAGGTCTCTGACCTAACTTCCAGGTCCTTGATCCACCTTGAGTTGACTCTTGTGCAGGGTGAGAAAGCGGCGTTCATTTCCATTTTCCTGCATATGGTTAACCAGTTTTGCCAACACCATTTGTTAAAGAGGCTATCTTTTTCCAGTGTATACTTTTGGCTCCTTTGTCAAAAATCAGTTGACTGTAAGTCTATGGGTCTGTTTCTGAGTCTTCTATCCTGCTCCATTGGTCTATGTGTCTGTTTTTGTCCCAATATCATGTTGTTTTTATTACTGTGGCTTTGTAGTAGAGTTTAAAGTCAGGTATTGTGATGCCTCCTGCATGATTTTTATTGCTAAGAACTACTTTGGCTATCTTGGGCTTTTTATTTTTCCAGATAAATTTAAGGACTGATTTTTCTATGTCTGTGAGGAGCGTCCTTGGCAAATTCATGAGTATTGCATTGAATTTGTAGATCAGTTTTGGGAGGATGGCCATTTTGATGATATTTATTCTGCCTATCCAAGAGCATGGTAGATCCTTCCATCTCCTAAGGTCTTCATCGATTTCCTTCTTCAGCTTTCTGTAATTTTCCTTATAGAGGTCTTTAATCTCCTTGGTTAGGTTTACCCTAAGTATTTTATTTTTCGGGGTGCTATTGTGAGTGAAATTGCTTTCTGGATTTCTTTTTCGGTTGATTTATGGTTGGTATGTAGAAAGGCTTCTGATTTTTTAAGACTGATTTTGTATCCGGACACCTTACTGAATTTGATGATCAGTTCTATGAGTTTTCTGGTTGAGTTTGTTGGGTCTTCTAAGTATAGTATCATGTCATCTGCATAAAGGGATAGTTTTAGTTCTTCTTTCCCTATTTTTACCCCTTTGATTTCCTTCTCTTGCCTTATTTTTCTGGCTAGAGTCTCGAGTACTATATTAAATAGAAGAGGTGATACTGGACATCCTTGTCTTGTTCCTGTCTTTAGTGGGAACTCTTGCAGTTTTTCTCCATTTAATATGATGCTCGCTGTTGGCCTATTGTATATTGCCTCAATTATTTTGAGGTATGTTCCTTCTATTCCAATTCTCTGTAGTGCTTTTAGCATGAATGGGTGTCGGATCTTGTCAAATGCTTTTTCAGCATCAACTGAGATGATCATGTGATTATTGTCTTTGAGTATGTTTATGTGGTGAATTACGTGTATTGTTTTTTGTATGTTGAACCAGCCTTGCATCCCTGGGACAAACCTGGCTTGTTCATGGTGTATAATTTTCTTGATGTGGATTTGAATGCGCATTGCTAGTATCTTGTTTAGCAGTTTTGCATCTAAGTTCATCAATGATATAGGCCTATAGTTTTCTTTTCTTGAGCTGTCTTTATTTGGTTTTGGTATTAGTGTGATGTTGGCTTCATAGAATGTGTTTGGAAGGGTCCCGTTTCTTTCTATTTCACAGCACAGCTTGAGGAGTATTGTGATTAGCTCTTCTAAAAATGTTTTATAAAATTCACTTGGAAAACCATCGGGTCCTGGACTTTTCTTTGATGGTAAACTCTTTATTGCTCTTTCTATTTCTTTGATTACTATTGGTCGGTTTAAGTTTTCGATATCTTCTTGACTCAATTTAGGGAGGTTGTATGTGTCTAGGAATTTGTCAATTTCTTCTAGGTCTTCCATTTTGTTGGAGTACAGTTTTTCAAAATAGTTTCTGACTATCTTCTGTATTTCCATACTGTCGGTGGTAATATATCCTTTTTCATCTCTTATTTTGGTAATTTGGGTTGCTTCTCTCTTTCTTTTGGTCAGAATGACCAATGGTTTATCTATTTTGTTTATTTTTTCAAGGAACCACCTTTTAGTTTTGTTGATCTTCTGTGTTGTTTTTTTTATTCTCTAATTCATGAATTTCTGCTCTGATTTTCGTGATTTCCTGTCTTCTCCTGGCTTTTGGGCTAGCTTGTTCTTGTTTTCCAAGGGCTTTCAACTGTGTCATTAGGTTATTTAATTGGTAGTTTTCTGTTTTTCTTATGTGGGCACTCAGTGCTATAAATTTCCCTCTTAGTACTGTCTTCAGAGTGTCCCAGATGTTTTGATAAGTTGTATCTCTGTTTTTGTTGGTTTCTAGGAATTTTTTAATTTCTCCCCTTACTTCTTCTATGACCCACTCTTCATTCAGCAGTGTGGTGTTCAGTCTCCATGCGCTTACTCAGTTACTTTGGGTCTTCCTGGAGTTTATTTCTAGTTTCACTCCATTGTGGTCTGAGAAGATGCAGGGAATTATGTTGCATTTTTTTAATGTGCCAGTGCTTGCTTTGTGGCCGAGAATGTGGTCTATTTTGGAGAAGGTTCCATGAGCAGTTGAGAAAAATGTGAATTCAGCTGCAGTTGGGTGGAAGAGTCTATATGTGTCTTATAGGTCCATTTGACTTATGGTATCCTTTAGGTCTGAGGCGTCTCTACTGACCTTTTGTTTAGAGGAGCGATCTAGAGATGTAAGAGGGGTATTGAAGTCTCCTAGTATTAGTGTATTGGGATCTACATGTGTCTTTATATCATATAGAGTTTGTTTTATGAAAGTGGGTGCACCTATATTTGGGGCATAGAAGTTGATAATTGTTATTTCCTCTTGCTGGATTGTTCCTTTTACTCTTAAAAAATGTCCTGCTTTGTCTCTTCTGGTAAGGTTGAGCTTGAAGTCTAGTTTATCTGATATCATAGTTGCTACTCCTGCTTGTCTCCAAGTTCCATTGGCATGGATTACCTTACTCCAGCCCTTCACCTTTAGTTTGTGGGAATGTCTGCTTGTAAGGTGTGTTTCTTGCAGGCAGCATATGGATGGATTCTGAGTTTTGATCCATTTTGCCAACCTGTGCCTTTTTATTGGGGAATTGAGACCATTTATATTCAGTGTGATTATTGAGAGATGATTTTTAATTCTTAACATTTTGAGTTTTGACTTCTGTTTGCAGTAGTGTTTGTTCTTCTTTGCTTAGCTGTTTGCTTCCTGGAAGTTATTGTTTCTCTGGTTCTGACGTTTACTGGTTACTTCTTCTTTGTAGTTAACCTCTTTAAGCATTTTCTCTAGTGCTGGTTTGGAAGACAAAAATTCCTTCAGTTTCTGTTTATCATGGAATGTTTTTATATTCCTGTCAATTTTAAGAGAGAGTTTCGCTGGGTATGAGAATCTTGACTGCAAGTTATTTTCTTTCAGAGTTTGGAATATGTTATTCCAGCCTCTACTGGCTTTCATGACTGGATTCGGGAGGTCTGGAGTGATTCTAATTGGTTTGCCTCTAAATTTCTCTTGGCCTTTTACTTTCATTGCCTTTAAGATTCTCTCCTTTGCCTCTCCATTGGTCAATTTGATTACTATGTGGCGTGGTGAACCTCTTCTTTGGTCTTGTCTTGAGGGAGTTCTGTATGTTTCCTGAACCTGTGTGTCGACTTCTCTTTCTATGTTTGGAAAATTCTCTGTTATTATTTCTTCAAAGAGATTGTTTATTCCATAATTGTCAACTTCTAATTCCTCTCCTCTGCCTATTATTCTTAGGTTAGCTCTTTTAAAATTGGCCCAGATCTCTTCGATGTCCAATTCATATTGTCGTATTTTTTTTTCTAAGTTATGTACTATAGATTCATTTTTAGTTTGGTCATCCTCTAAGAGTGATATTCTATTTTCCATGTCATCCAATCTGCTGTTTATAGTTTGCATTGATGCCTTCATTTCGATTATTTCATCTTTTTCTTCCTTCAATGCTTCTCTTTGATTTCTTTTAAGGTCTTCGAATTCTCTGTTTATTTGTTCCTTTATGTCTTCCTTTATGTCTTTAAAGCTCTGCCTACATTCTTTCTGAAAATCCTGTATTTTTTCTAGTATTAAAGATCTGAATTGTTATTCTGGTAGTCTCTGCCATTCTGGGTTGGTGAGATCTGTTATTGAGGGGTTGTGGTAGCTCATTGTTTCTTTGTTATTTTTCCTTCCCATGGTTCACCTGTTCTTCAATTTGTATCTTTGCTGTTCTTGCAAGTTTTCTTGTCCGATCTCTGCAGTGGGGGTTTAGGGGTGACAGGTTGTGTTCAGAGATAAAGTTTGAGTGAGAGGTCACAGTTATGAATGCAGGAATAGGATAAAGAAGAGAATGTGATCCAGCAGAATAAGAGGTTGAGTGTGTTGAGGAGATGTATTGTAAAGATTAGAGATAGTAGATAATGATAAGTGACAGGAAAAAGGAGAAAAGAGAAGAGAGGAGGTAAAGTGTTGTGGAGAGGTATTTAGCGGGGAAGGGGGGAAGCATGTAGAAGGGACAGGGAGGGGGTTCAACAGCCTAAGCCAGAGACAACAACGCAAGTAATCATACAAACAAACATATATAATTCAAGGCAATACAAAACGAAAACAGAGTATAAATATATAGAACTTATCATCAAAGAAGAAGAAAGAGTAAAAGGAAAAAAAAAAAGGACCAAAAATCTACAGATCGCAACCCGAGACTAGAGTGATCATTCTGCCAAATCATAAGCACCGAGCTTGAATTTTTTTATTTGCTCTCTCAGTTCAGGCAGAGGACCTCTCCTGCTGCTAGCTTATGTCTCTGGGCTCTCCAGGGCCTGGCTGTGTCTCTCTCTTTCTGCTTTTTGCTTTTGCAGTCTAAATGCCAGGCCTTTCCAGATGCCCTATATGCTCTGGGATCCTGTGACCTTCTGGCCCTGTCTAGTCTCTAGAAGGGTGGATACCTGAGTCTAACCTTTGTATTGTGAACCCAGCACCCCGGGTTGTAATCCACTTATGGATCCCTGCTGTTTGGCCTGTTCCACCTCCAGATACTGTTCCTCCTGGTCTCAACCGTGGCACTCCCAGTTCATGGTCAGGTTTCAAGTGTTCCTTCTCCAGACTCTGTTGCACCTTCGCTCACTTTTCCATCTCTGGGGCGGAGCTCAGAGGCCGACCCACGAGAGCTCGCTCTGGTCTTTCCACTCGCTCCTGGCCCTATAGATGGTTAGGTGATATCTACCTAGGTAGTGCGTGGAGACTCGGGGGGTCCCTACACCACGCCTGGGCTTTTAGCTATGCCCGCGGTGGATTTTGCAGCTCACAGCATCAGGCTGATCTTAGTTGCTTCAGATCCCCTCTCGGTGGCCTAGCTCCTTGGTGGTGCGACTCCGGGGCGCAGAGCACCAGATCCTGTCTTGGGGCCTGGCTCCTCTGCGGCATGGCTCCGGGACGCAGGGCACTGGGGCGCAGGGTGCCAGATCCCCTCTCGGTGGCCTAACTCCTCGGCGGTGCGGCTCCGGGGTGCAGGGCACTGGGGCGCAGGGCACTGGGGTGCAGGGCGCCGGATGCCGTCTCAGGGCCTAGCTCCTCGGCGGCGCGGCACCGGGGCGCAGGGCACCAGGGTGCATGGCGCCGGATACCATCTTGGTGCCTGGCTCCTCGGCGGCCCAGCTCCGGGGCGCAGGGCGCCGGATGCCATCTCAGGGCCTAGCTCCTCGGCGGCACGGCACCGGGGCGCAGGGCACAGGAACACAGGGCGCCAGATCCCCTCTCGGTGGCCTAGCTCCTCGGTGGCGCAGCTCCAGGGCGCAGGGCACCGGGGCGCAGGGCGCTGGATGCCATCTCAGGTCCCAGCTCGGAGCGCAGGGCACCGGGGCACAGGGTGCCGGATACCGTCTCGGGGACTAGCTCCTCCGTGGCGCGGCTCCAGGGCGCAGGGCACCGGGGTGCAGGATCAAAAACATGTCTTTTTTAGACAAAATAATTGATTTCATATAAAAGTAATTGCCATGTTAAATAAAAATAAATTGCCATATTTTCTGCCCCGGCCGGTGGGGGTTGGGAATGGAGACCGAGTCGGCTTAGCCTAAAGGAATGAAGCAAACAAGCGACGCGAAGAATGGAGGCAAGACAGGATTCTGATCAAGCCTCAATCTTTATTAAGGAAGGGTCTGCTTAAATAGCTAGGTGAGGAGTGGGGTCAGGGGGATCAGGTAAGCTTGTGTGGGCTTGCATGATTGGTCAAGGTTGACTGTGTCTTTATCAGGGAGGGTCTCAGCAAGATAACAGATAGAACCTGTTTTTGCATAATCTCTGTGGCTGCTGAGGAAGAGTTTCCTCAAAGTGTAAATTTCAACTCTGATCAGCCTCCCTGCCCCCGACATCTCCTCCCTTTTCGTTTTATAGGGAGTGGGCTTTGACCGACCGGGGGAGACATTGACCTGGTTCCTCCCGTGGGCTATGCCCACTCTGTATGGCTCTTGACATCTTTTTGGGAGGAGAGGCAGAGCCAAGTTGTTTTTGTGGTACTGGGGATTGAACTCAGGGGCATTCTACCTCCGAGCTATACCCCCAGCCCTAGTCTATTAGGTGATGTCAACCTCTATGCAAACCAGGTATACTCC
>PVLC010025594.1:0-23545 GCA_004027655.1 Graphiurus murinus | reverse complement strand
CTTAGGGATTGAACTCAGAGGCGTTCTACCTCCGAGCTATACCCCCAGCCCTATTTTTTACTCTTTATTTCGAAACCGGGTCTCACTAAGTTGCGGAATGCCTCACTAGGTAGCTGAGGCTGGCCGCGAACCCGGATCCTCCGGTCTCAGCCTCCCGAATGCTGGGATTACAAGCGTGCGCCACCACGCCCGGCTCTTTATTCTTTATTTTGAAACCGAGTCTCACTAAGTTGCGGAGTGCCTCATTAGGTAGCTGAGGCTGGCCGCGAACCCGGATCCTCCGGTCTCAGCCTCCCGAATGCTGGGATTACAAGTGTGCGCCACCACGCCCGGCATAGCTGGCTGGGTTTTGTCTGATGCGTCTACCCAGGAGCTGGCACAGCCGTGCCCTTGACCGCCCTGTGGGTGGCCCTGTCTGTGTGTCCTGAGGCCGTGCCTGCTGGGGAAGGTCCCGCCTCCGGATCCCCCTGGGTAAAGAATGTGAGACTGGATCATGACTCACGGCAGTGGGCACCCAGAGAATTCCCACCGCCACCCCCCCTTGCCCAGCCACGGGACCCCAGGGTGGCACAGCCAGCTCCGGGAGCTCAAGGGGAGGCTGCCTCTAATGCCATTTGGGAGCTGCTTCCGGGATCCAGGTCACCTGCCGGACGGCAATGCAATGAGCTGGCAGCAGCAGGGGGTGGGAGTCCTCGGGCCCCTCTGCCTCCCGGGCTGTGCCCAAGCTCACCCTGCCCGGCACATGGAGGTGGTGGGGGTGGGCGTCAGGGTGGCTGGGCCGGAAGGCAGGTGCTTGAGTCTCGGCCTGGGAGACACGCCCTCACCTCGAACACCTTCACGGCCCGAGACAGCGAGGAGGGCTTGCCGCCCCGCAGGGAGAAGAGCAGGTTCAGCACGGCCTTGCCCTCCTTCTCCTCAAAGGCGATGGCCTCCAGGGCGTCCCCGGGCTCCGAGGAGGCCGCCGCCGCCGCTGCTGCTGCCGCCGCCTCTCTCTCCTTGCGGGCATCTTCAATGAGGCTCCTCCGCCGCCCAATGAACCGCGGGGACTGCGGGAACAGGGGAGCACCTGCGTCTCCTCCACTGCCTCCCCCTGCTGCCCCTCCCCTTGCCACCTTTGGGACGCTGGTCTGGCTGCTCTGTGGCACTCGGGGGCAGGAGCTGAGCGCACTCGTTGAGCCCCTACTGTATGCCTGCCGCGGCAGGAGCTAAGGTCACTGTCTCCTGTCACCTCCTGCCCCTCCTGATGGGGACGGCCCCATCCGCTTCCCCTCTTTGCAGCCTTCGTCCCCACCGGCCCGTCTGTGCCCTGGCTACCCCGTCACCTGCGGCCTGTCATCCGAGCCTGTGCACAGGTCACCTCTGCGTGGCCACTGCTGGCCGCCTGTCTCTTCCCATGACCAGTACCCAGTACCCAGTACCCAGCACCCAGCACCCAGAGCTGCCAGGCCTGCACCGAGGAAGCAGCCAGGGCTCATCACTTGGACCTGGATTTCCAAGGAGGTTCTAGGTCCCGCAGTAAGCCCCCTCCCTGGGCTTCTGAGGCCTCGGAGGTGGAGGGAGGGCAGACGCCCCTCTGCAGCCCCCTCCCAACCTGGGGGTGGGTTCTGCGGATGCAGCCAGGGCCGCAGGGCCAGCTCGGGTGACCTGTGAGGCTGGGTAGAACCCGGGCTTCCTGGGGAGGGGTCAGCTGATAGGGAACTAGGCGGTGTTGGGGTACTCTTGACTCGAGACTGTCCTCTGAGAAGGGCCTAGAAATTTAATTTCTGTGACCGTGTTTTCATTCAGGCCTATAAACCAATTTCCATCTTAAGTGTTCCGGGGAGCTGACTGGGCTGGGCTCCAGGACCGAACTGAAGACCCCTTTCGTGGACGGAGAAGCCTGCTCTGATGGGGGGGGGCTCAGCGTCTTGCCCCCCACACCCCCTTTTACTTGGGACCCCACAGGGAATGCAGCTACACGGCGGAGAGGGGAGGGAAGGGATGAAGGAGGGACAGATCAGGACTGCCCTGGCACGGCAGGACCTGAGCCTGCATCCCAGTTAGCCAGAATCCCACCAGGAGCTGCTGCTGGTGCTGGGAAGGGCAGACCACAAGTTGCTGACCAGGGCAGCGGCACGCCCTGGGGTCCTCTGGCCGTTCATGACCACAGCGGTCTTTGTTCTCCGGGGACCCCTCCCAAGACCCCCACAGGGAATTTTCATCCTGATTCACAAAACAGGACTCCGGGAGGCCCATATGAACCCAGAGACACTGGCCCGGGGCGGGGGGGGGGCAGGCACTGTAGATACACATGTTGAGGTTTAGGGATGCCCGCCGGGGCCGGGACCTGCACCACCCCACCAGCCCACGGCCTCAGAGGCTGCGGGGTGCCCTGGCCCCTGGGCCGCCGTGGCCCCTCTTACCATGATGGCCTCGGCCTGCTTGGCGTCCAGCTCGGAGACGGCCCTGCGGAAGCCCTTGGGCTGCGGCGTGGCAGCGTTGGGGGTGGGCATGTTGCAGCGCGGTGGTCCGGGCTCTGACTCCACCGCCTCGCTGGGCTGCCTCTTAAAGGCTGAGCTGACGTCAAAGCCCCTCCGGGTCCCCCACCTCCCTCTCCCTCTCCCTCTCCCTCTCCCTGCTCCTGCGCCTGAGGGAGGCGGAGTGGGCACGGAGCGAGGGAGACGCAGGAGCAAGGGCTCTGTCCCATTACATCTAATTGCATCCACGAAGCAGACACCTGCCTCTGAATCACCCTGGCCCCGAGGCACGCGGCTGGCTGGCTCCGGCCCTGCAGGGGCAGGGGACAACTGGGGGTCCACACCCCAGGGGCGTGCGGGGCAATCATACCGGGCACCCCACCGGCTCAGGTCCCCAGGAACCCCGCACCCCCGGGGGCAGGCAGGCCCAGGAACCCCCAAGAGGGAAGCAGCCCTGGCTTCCCCACAGCGTCCCCCCAGCAAGTCTCCCCTCTGGGTCCCGGTGGTGTTTCCATGAGACCATCAGGCGGGGCATCTGTCTACTACCCAGCCCACCCGTACGAGCTTGTGCTGGATTCCAGGCGTGTCCACTAGGGCGCAGAATGTTCCAGAAGGGCCCAGCCCTCCAGGTGTCCCTAGGGAGAGGCCCACTTGTTTCTCTAAGCCCCGATCTAGTGTGTCCAGGAGATGGCGCCCACCCTCCCCGCGCAGCCCGGGGGCCCACCTCTGGCTCTCGTCCTCCCGTCCCCCCGTCCTGGGGAGCACGTCTCCTTGGCACTGAGGGTCCCCGCGCCCCTTCCCTCCGCTCAGAGAGCTTCTCCTGTGCCACCCCTTCCTCAGCCAGCCGTGGGGCAAAGCACTCACGTGACCGTTCCCCCAGCACGCTCTTGCCAGCCTGAGTCCAGCTGCTGCCTGACTGGGTGCGTGAAGACGGCCGTGTCTTCCCCGCCCGGGGCCCGGACTGCACTCCGGGGTGCTCAGGGAGGCCCCTGATCAGAAGCAGCCCGCTCAGCCGGTCCTGCGGCCATCCTGCGGCGCGTGGCGGCTTTGGGCAGAGGTGTGACTCTTCAGAAAGCTGTGCTGTCCACGGGAAGACTCGTGGGAGGACGCCTCCCTCGGCCCCCTGGGCACTGTGGGGTCGGCGGGGGTGCCAAAGGCCAGGGCCCACCCTGAACATGGTGGATTGGAGAGAGGGCAGGCCCTCGCCCCCAGGGGGCGCCGGGGGCCCAGCATGCTGAGCGCTGCAGGAGCTAGAAGCCCCCCACAGCTCCACCCTGCTGGTCACCCCTGACCTCAGTCCACCCCCCAAGCATCTCTCAGACCCCCCAGGAACCACCAGGCTGCTCAGTCTCCTCCCTGCCCGATTCTCCCTTCAACAATGGCTCTGGGACTTTCTGCCTTGCTCCACAACCGTCTGTAGCTCCCCATTGCCCTCTGGAAGCAGACTGGATACTTAGTGCAAAGCCGAGCTTCTCGCCCTCCACAGCTCCCAGTTCCTGCTCCAGGAGGGTCTGGGCTCTGGGGTACCCTGTTGGGAATGCCAGTCCTTACCCACCTTCTCCTGGCAAGCTTCTAGGAATCCTGCAAAACCCAGTTCAGCTGCCGTTCACTCTGCAATGCCTGCTTTTCTCCCTCCCTCCCTCCCTTCCTCCCTCCCTCCCTTCCTTCCTTCCTTCCTTCCTTCCTTCCTTCCTTCCTTCCTTCCTTCCTTTTTTGGATTGAACCCAGAGGCACTCTACCACTGAGCTATATCCCCAGGTGTTTGTTTGTTTGTTTTTGAGACAGGGCAGGTAGTTTGAGGCCCCATCTGGCCTCAATCTTGTGATCCTCCGGCCTCAGCCTCCCAGGTTGCTGGGATTGCAGGTGTGTGCCCAGTTTAAAGCCTGCTCTTTCTCTCCATGATGTTAACCACGCCTCCCCTGCTCCTGGCGGTCCCTTATACCTCTCTGTACGTGCCCTGGGAGGCAGAGCCTTCCACCTTGGCCCATTCCTAGCTCCTGGTGCCCAGCACCAGCTCTGGCCTCTCTCCTTCTAGACACTTGGTTTAAAACAGCAGGTGAGCCGGGCGTGGTGGTGCACGCTTGTAATCCCAGCATTCGGGAGGCTGAGACCGGAGGATCCGGGTTCGAGGCCAGCCTCAGCTACCTAGTGAGGCCCTCCGCAACTTAGTGAGACTCGGTTTCAAAATAAAGAGTAAAAAAATTGGACTGGGGGTGTAGCTCGGAGGTAGAATGCCCCTGAGTTCAATCCCCAGTACCGCAAAAAATAAATAAATAAATAAATAAATAAATAAATAAATAAATAAATAAATAAAAATAAAAATAAATAAATAAAACAGCAGGTGTCCCAGGGCTAGGACACAGCGGGTCTGGACAGGAGCTGGGATGGGTCCTGGAAGGAGCTGCCCTCTGACCCCCATGTCAGGGCGGAGCTGTCTCTGACTGTGCTGTCCAGCTCCAAGGCCTGGACTCGTGTCCCTGAGCCCCGATGGACCCCAGGGTGGCCTGTGTGCCACACCCAGCACCCAGACCTGCTGAAGCCACCCCTTGAGGGCTGCGAGGACCCCCCCCTGCCCCTCCAGGGCTGCTGCTGGGGACTCCTCGGTGCAGCGGGCCCAGCCCCCGCCCCCGCCCGCACCCCTCCCTGCCTGCCCAGGCAGACCCCTCTGCGCCGGTGGCACAGGGCAGGAGGCGACATATTCAACCAGCGCCAAGCAGGGGATCACGGCTCCCACCGCCGGATGTGGATTTAACCTTTCGGCAAATGTCTCTCACTGACACAAATATTGCTTTTTAATTCGTTTTCCTGCCGGGGCTGGTTGAGCTCGCATGGAACCTATGTGGGGAGACGGATGGGGGCAGCACCTTCTAGACCCTTCTGTGGGCTCAGGCAACCCCTGAGCAGAGCTCGGGCCAGGCTGGAGGCCTCTGGAGGCTGGCGTGGCCCCCCCGCCGCCTGCACCTGCTCAGGTCTCCCGCCTCGGAGCGATCCATCTGCGGGTGTAGGGACCCCGACTCTCCAGCCCTGTCCCTGCCTCCCCCACCACACGTGGTCAAGGTCTCCTGGAGTCCCCCAAGGCCTGCCCCTGGCCAGCACCCTCTGGCCCAGCCCGAGCCATGCCCTGAACCAGGCGCCCTCCCACTTCTGCCTCTCCCCAAAGACCCCGCCAAAGGCACCGTCCTGGGTGACCCCCCGCCATGACGGGCTGGCGGAGAGGCACGAAGTCGGCCAGCCACCCCCAGGGGCCAGAGCTCAGGAACTCCGGCCGCAAGGAGAGAAAGCTATGGGCCTCGGTCAGCACCTCTCCTTATAGGGATGGGGACCCCGGGGGTACGGGCAGGGCTGGGAAGGGCTCCTCGGGGGGCCGAGCTCAGGCCCTTAGGGGGTCCTAGAGCCAGCGCAGGGTCCCCAGGGAGAGCAGGGGCTGGGGGCGAGCGCAGGGGATGGGCTCCAAGGAGGCTTTAGTAAGACACGGTGGGGCTGGGTGTGGTGGCGCACGCTTGTAATCCCAGTACTTGGGAGGATGAGACTGGAGGATCGCAGGTTCAAAGCCAGCCTCAGCAACTTAGTGAGGCCCTGTTTCCAAATAAAATATAAAATATAGGTCTGGGGGTGTAGCCTGGAGGTAGAATGCCCCGGGGTTCTATCCCCAGTAACACACACACACACATACACACACACACACTCAAAAGCAAGACATGGTGGGCACAGGGGCAGATCCGGCTGAGGCCCAGGGTGGTGGGGGACCTGCGCTGGACCCCGTGGTCCCTGCTGTCCCCTCACTGGGCTCCGATGGGGGCGGGGGGCTCGGCTGCCCCCCCCTCCGCTCGTGGAGCCCTCTGGCCTCCTGCCACGGCCCCTGCCCCTCAGTCATCCTGGGTAATTGCAGACGCCCATCTTCACGGCAATTAGGGGTGCTCAGCCAGCTCCGACAAACGGAATGTTTTCTCTCGACAGCCTCTTCGGTGCCACACTTAATCACCCGTAATGACAGTGTGCCCGCTGCCCGCTCACAGGACAAGGCAGGGCACCGAGCGGCCCCGCAGGGCCCTGGCGAGCAGGTACGGCCCGCCCCTCCACCAGCCTGGCTGCTCGGGGCCGCCCCAAACCCAGGTGCGCCTGGGGGTCCCCGTGATGAGCTGCAGAGGGAGGGGGCCCAGGGGGTGCCACTCCAGGCCCCCCTGCCGACAGTCTCCAGCAGGTCCCCAACTGTGGCTCCCCAACCCCAGGCACGGCTGAGCGTGGTGGGCTCGGGGCGCAGACGGCTCCCTCCCCTCCCGCCCCGTCCCAGCCCAGTCACGGTGGCCCTGACCCCAGCTTGGTTCCCACCAGCTCTGGGGCCCACCGGAGTAAATCATCTGCAAACAGTTTGGGGAACGTGCTTCCCAGCAATCTAGGGTCAGAGGTCGCTTCCAATCAATTTGCTCCCAATGAAGGGCTTTGTGGACCCGAAGCATCTGTGTCCTCCTGCCGGCACCTGGGCAAACACACGCGTCTGTGTGAAACACACAGTCACACACCTCCCACCTTGACCAGGGCCACAATGAAGCTCTCTTCTCACTCCCCCACCCCCAGGGCACCGCGCTCCCCAGAGAGGCCCCTCCAGATGGGTCCAAGGTCTCCGCTCTCAGGCAAAGCTCTGCACAGTCGCCAAACAACGCACGTGTCCTAGGAGGTGGTGGGGCCCTCTCTGGGACTTGGGGGGGTCCTCACACTGTCTGGCTGCGCTGGTGCTGGTCCAGGAGGGAGCCCAAGAAGGCAGGAGACGGCGAGGCTAAGTCCTCTCCCACCTGGCTGGTTAGGGTGGGTCCCCCAGCGGGCACTGGAGCCCCCTGGCTGGGAACCAGGGGTCCGCAGAGGCTTTGCCTCTTGTCTAAGGAGGTGCCCCCCCCCCCGAGTTGGAAGGAGAACCTAGACCACATAGCACACGGCAAGATCCAGCCGTCTCCATCCCTGTCAGACCAAAATGCCAGAGCAATTAGCCCTAACGAGGCCATCGGATGGAGCAGGAGCCGCAGGGCCCGCAGGCTGGGCGTATTGACGGAACGGCCAGGCCCTGCCGAGACGCCTCGGTCGATCGGATGCACTTAGGGATAATTGGGCGTTTGGAAGTCAGACCAGAGACCAGAGCCCCCTGTGCCTCACCTCCAGCCTCCAGCTTGGGGGCCCTGCCAGTCCCCACGGAGGGCGCTCCCCCCCACCATCTGCTCCCACAGCGCCCGCCCAGCCTTCCCCTGCTCTCCCTGCCGGAACCCTGCCAGGCCCGCCTGCAAGCCTAGGTCCCCTCCTCCAGGCAGCCCTCCCTCCTGGCCTCCTCTCTGAGCACCTTCCGGCCTGAGCTAATGGGGCCTGCCTTGGTCCTGGAGTCCACTGTCTGGGGGCAAAAAGGAGGGTCCCGGATCAACCCCTGGTGGTCCTGGACTCAGTTTCCCCATCCACACGGTGGCATGAGAAGCTCTATGTACCTTCCAAAGAGCCCAGTGTCAAGGGCTCACGATGTCCCTTCTGTGTGCTGACTTTTCAGGGAGGAGGACTCGAGACCCGGGTGTCCCCCGGCTTCCCAAAGCCAAGGGCACGGGCCAAGGCGTTCCTCCAGATGAGGATGCCAGTGACCAGAAACGGGGAGGGGAGGCTGCAGTGGACGGTCCTGGCCAGGGAGAGGTCACCACAGCTCGGCCAGCAAGGCGGAGGCTCGAGGCTCAGGAGAACGGCTGCAGCCTTGTGCGGCTGCCCACACTGCCTGGAAGCCCACGCCCATCGTGAAGGTGCTGGGTGGTTCTGCCCTCGCCTTGCACGCAGCCAAGTTCAAGACCGCTCTCTGGCACCTTTCGCTTGATCTGTAGGGGTGTGGGAGTGTGTGTGGGGGTGGTCATTACGTGAGCTGCACACGTGCACATGTGATGTGTGCTGGCTCGAGTATGTGCTTGTGAGTTCATGCTATGAGTGGGTACATGAGTGTGAAAATGTGTGCTGGGTGAGTGTGGATGTGGACGTATTGGGCGTGCAAGTGCACGTGAGCGTATGTTACGTCAGCAGGAAACGTATGCACGCCAGCATGCACCTATGTCCGGTGTGCACGCACTGTGCGTGAATGTGTGTTGTGGGAGCGTGCACAGGTGTGTGAGCATGTGCAGGTGTGTGTTGTATAAGCATGTGCTCGAATATGTTGCGTGAGCATGAATGTTGTATGTGAGTGCATGTGTGTGCATGCCAAAGTGTATTCGTGGTGTGCGGGTGCTTGCGAAGTACTCACCCAAGTCGTGAGCACGCATTACAAGTGAACGCACACGAGCATGCGTGTGTGCATACAGTAGAAGCTTGCCAGGCCTGAGTAGCCATGGAAATGTGATGGCCGGGGTGACCTCTGGGTCCTCTGTCCCCCCCCCCCCCAGCTCAGAGTCAGAGCCCAGCCCCCGCTGGCCTTGGGTCCCCTCCAGGTGCTCCCAGTTCCCTTGGTCCTCTCCAGGCCCCCAGCCTCGCCCCCGCACCAGTGATTCAGACCACCGGCCCCCGCCCGCCGCCCCCTCCCACGGGCTCTGACAGCCTCTGACAAATTAGCCGGGTGAAAAACAATGAGGGCGACATTCAGCTCCCATTAGTCACCCACACAGACCGCAGCTGTGTCTTGACAGCAGTCACATCTAATTGCAAGACCACTGCCCGCCCCCGGGCCCCCAGCGGCTCCGCAGCCTCAGCGTGGGTCCCAGTCACCTGCTGGGGGCGGGAGGGGAGCAGGCACCGGCCCAGGGGGCCAAATGCTTCCCACACGCAGGTGCGGACAGGGACCCCCACACAAGGGACCCCCCCAGGCCGTCCTCAGGCTGCACTGGTAGTGACAGTGGCCAAACCATGGAGGACAGTCTCACTCTGCTGTCCATGGGTCTGACCACACTGGTCTAGCCCCTCGGGCCCTGGACAGGTGGCTGGGACCCAGGAGGACAGTCCCAGGGGGAAGGGACCAGAGGCCAGCAAGGAGAGGAGGGAGTCTCAGCCTCCCCCTCCCCAGGGCTGTCTGAGGGTAAACACACGGCTTCAATGTGAGTGCCCAAGAGGCGGCTAAGCGGGGTCAAGGGGGAGAGGCCAGCCTTCGGTGATGGAGGCAGGGAGGCTGAGCAAAGACCCCAGTGTGTCCTGAGACCGACTGGGCGGCCAGGCTGGACTCCTCTGCTCAGCCCCAGCCCCTGCAGGCTGGCATCTCCCACACCCTCTGCACTAGGGCTAGCCCAGCGTAGATTTGGGGACTTCCTGGGATAGAGGAGCCCTCTCCCCGAGTCCTGCCCCAGAGGGCCCGGGGAGAGCCCCTCACCCAAGGAGCTCACGGCCCAGGCCGGCCCACACAGACGCTTTGGGGGCAAAGCATCAGCGTGGTTCCTGCTCCCTGGTAGGACTCGAGATGGCGGCAGTGGCAATACTGTCCTCTAGGGGAAGGGCTCAGGCATTGTGAGGACTCTCTGCTCCTGAGAAGGCTCGACTGTAACGGGAACTCCAAGGACAGAAACTGAGGCACAAGGAGAGGGGCCTAGGCGCTCAAGGACTTCGAGCGGCAGAGGCAGACCCAGCCCGCTCTCCATGGCCGACCCCGGCGGCCACCACCGTGACCACCTGGCTCGCTCCAAGGCTGGGTCCACGGAACACCACTCACAGCCTGTCTTGCACAAGCGGGGAAACTGAGGCTGGGGGAGGAAATGAGCTTGGGGAGTCACACAGTGAGTGGGGTGGGGGCGAGAGCCCCACTGCCCCCCCCCACACACACTGCCTGCACCTCTGGTCAGCACTGGGGCTGCCAGCACTCCCGGCCCGGGCTCCCGGTCAGGACAGGATGTGTGTCCGTCCACTTCAACACGCTCCGTCGCCTCCCGCTCAGCCCGACCTCTGCCCACATCCTTCCCACGGGAACTGGCAGGGCTGACGGAGGGCCCCCCGGCAGGTAATGTGTCAGGGGCGGGCGGGAGGGGTGGGCACCGTCAGCTCAGGTGCCGGGCTAATCTCGGGCTCGGAGGAGCACCCGCCGCACCCCCCCCCGCGCGGCTGACATTTCCAGGCGACGGCACGCACTGCTGACCTGGCTCCGGTGATATTTAGACAGGGCTTATTTGCTGTGTGATTACTTTGGGGCCCGGGGTAAACTTGGCTGACACCCAAGCTGGCCCGCTTTGATCCAAAGCTACTTTTTAATAAACTCGTGCCTAGCTAAGCCAGGGCCCAGCCAGCTGCCGGCCCTGAGCCCACCTGGGCAAGACGGAGGACTAAGGGAGATGGCTGGTGCCTCAGTTTCCACAGCGAGGGCTGGTCCAGGAGCCTGCCTGCCCCACCCCCCACCCGCTCACCTGCAGGCTCACCGTGGGCCTTTGCTTTCTTACCCCACATGCTGTTCCCTGGAGGAGGAGAAGCAGCCAGCAGCCAGGCAGCAGTCGAGGGAAACTGAGGCCCCGGGAGACTTCGGAGTCCATCTCAGCCCAGGGCCACCCCACCCGCAGGAGCCAGAAGATGGGGGGGGGCGGGGGCGCCTTGGGGTGAAGAACCGCCACTGAAGCTTCTGGGGACCCTCACCCCGTCCCATCCCTGGGGGAGCCCGGGGGAGACAGAGCAGGCGTGCCGTGTGCAGGCGTGCAGCTGGGCTGGGCCTTGTTCTCTGCGCTTCTGCACCTGGAGAACACAGGCGCGTGGCAGGTGGTGTGCAGGGCAGGGGACCGGCCGCTCTAAGGCTCTGGCTTTGTAGCAGGAACTGCAGAAGGTGACAGGCGACCTGAGCAGGGTCTCCTACAGGGAGCACAGCGGGGCAGAGAGAGGCTCAGGCCCACCTGGGTACCCACACCAGGGATCTTCCTCCTCTGATCCCCCCTGAGCCCCCCGTGGTGGGTTGAATCTGATTCTTCCCCCGGTGGGTGGGTGGCGGCCGAAGCACGCCCGGCTCCCGTCACCAGCACCTGGCCGGGCGGCCCCCAAGCCTGCCAGTACAGGGACAGAAGGCAGGTGCCCCTGGGCTCTGATAAGCCCAGAAGGGGATGGGGTCCCCCGCGTCCACGCCGCCGAGCTTGCTCCTGCATGTGGCGGGGCCAGGGCCTCATCTCCCCGGCAGGGACACAGGCGGCCCCGCCCGGCCTATTCCGGTCTCTGCCTCTTACCGCCCTCCTCCTCAGGGAGCTCACTGCGTCCTCGCTACCTGGGCTCCGGTCACCACACACCGCTGTCCCTGGCAGTTCTCCGCATTATTGGAGTTTTCTGAAATAACCACTGCTGCCGGGCGTGGTGGCGCACGCTTGTAATCCCAGCATTCGGGAGGCTGAGACCAGAGGATCCGGGTTCGTGGCCAGCCTCAGCTACCTAGTGAGGCACTCCGCAACTTAGTGAGACTTGGTTTCAAAATAAAGAATGAAATAACCATTGCTTTCACAGAGGTAAAAATGCATGGAACGTAAGACTTCCCATTTTAACCACTTCTAAGCGCACGGATCAGAGGCACCGAACACATCCTTCCACGCTGCTGCCACTACGGCCCGCCTGCAGAACTCCCTCAGCTTCCCAAACCGACTCCCCGGCCCCTGGCACCCACCCTGCTGCTTTCTGTCTCTCTGGGTCTAACCCTAGATGCCTCTTAGGAGTGGAATCGTGGTGTAGTATCTGTCCTTCGGTGGCGGGCTTATCCATGTTTGGAGCGTGTGTCAGAATGTCCTTCCTTTTTAAGGCTGAATAATATTCCACTGTGTGTATGGACCGCACTTGATCTGTCCACTCCCTTGTTCAAGGACACTGGCTTGCTTCTTCCCCCTCTTGGCTAATTGTGAGCGCTGCCTTTAGACACCGGTGTGCAAACCCCTCTTTGAGACCTGCTTTCGGGTCTTTGGGGCAGATGCACAGAAATGGGATTGCTGGATCATGCACTAATTCTATTTTTAACATGCTGAGAAACTTCTTTTTTTGGTACCAGGGATTGAACTCAGGGGCATTCTACCTCCGGGCTATGCCCCCAGTCCAGTCCTGTTTTTTTATCCTTTATTTTGAAACAGGTTCTCACTAAGCTGCAGAGGGCCTCACTAAGTAGCTGAAGCTGGCCTCGAACCCAGATTCTCCGGTCTCAGCCTCCCAAGTACTGGGATTACAAGTGTGT
Source organism: Graphiurus murinus (assembly GCA_004027655.1). Classification (NCBI taxonomy): domain Eukaryota; kingdom Metazoa; phylum Chordata; class Mammalia; order Rodentia; family Gliridae; genus Graphiurus; species Graphiurus murinus. Next base: position 10,981 of record PVLC010025594.1, on the reverse strand, counting down.
GCCACCAAGCCCGGCTTCCATTCTGTTTCTGTACGTAAAAAGGGCCCTGCAGCAGTGGTGCTCAGAACTTCCAGTTCCTCCCCATTTACGTTATTAACTGTAATTACACGAGCAGCCGGTTCCCCTTTGAACACACGGGCTCCCACACAGAAACCAAACAGCGCCCTGCGTTCCCCGCCCGTCCTGGATCCCGGGCTGAGGCCCACATTCGTGATTGTTAGGGATGTCCTGGGCCTAGGTCCCCCTGCACCCATGTCACCCGAGCAGGGGCAGTGCCAGGATGTCGGCTTCCTATCTGACACGATCACACATCTTTGCCAGAGCAACAGGCGTGAACAGAATCTGGCTGGTGTTGGGCCCGCCTGACCAGGCTCCCCGGGCTCCCTCTCTTCCTCCAGCCCTGTCCCTGCTTCCCCTCGAGGTGCGGGAGTGCTTTGTGTGTCCTGGGCGTGAGTCCTGGCCTCCGGCTCACCCTTTAGTATATGCACGGACCGAGCCTGGTGTCATTGAGAAATGTCTCACTTCCGTATGACCCGGGTGGGGGGTGGTGGCAGGCTTGTCAGCCTTTTCTTTATGATTTCTGCAGTCTGGGCCTTGTCTAAGAACCCCACTCCAAAGACAGCCATGCTCCAGAGGGGAGAGACGCCAGGCCCTGGGGAGGCGTCTCCTAAAAGCCATTCCGCTTTATAACCCAGTTGGCTTTTAGATAAGAACAGCAACAAACAACGGGCCGTAATTTCTCTTTTACGAACTGCAGATGGGGAGGGACCTTCCGGATCAGGGGAGTCTGGGGTGCCGTGGGCGTGGCCATTCTGGGGGCACGACCTCCCAGGGCAGACGCTGAGGATTTGATGTTTATCAGGAGTCGTGGAAAGCAGGGAGAAGCTGTCAGGGTCACAGGGGTTGAGATACACCAGGCGGCCCCTCCCCAGGACGGCTGGACTCTCGGCCCCTTGTTGCTCGAGCCCCGGGTCCCCTGCATGGGTCCCCCTTGGACCGATGGGCCATGCTCCCAATCCAAGCTGTTTGAGGGCCTCTGTGGGGTCTGGGCCGCCCCGGCTGCAAAGCTGGTATCATTCCGCTTCCCTGGCAATATCAGCACCTATGCCCGGCATTTGTTCCAAAGAAAGAACCATATAAACTGCGGCTGCCTTCACAGCACGGAGCCAGGCGGGGCCTGCAGGATGGCATTTGGGGCTCAGAAGGGCAGAGCCTCCTCCGAAGGGAACTCTTCCTCCCCCAATCCTTCACAAGCCAGATCTCGGGGGCCGATCTCCCCATAGCCTGGGCCTACCCCTCCTCTGTTGTCCTACTTTTTTTTTTTTTTCTTGGTGACAGTCCTGGGAATTGAAGTCAGGGACATTCTACACCTGAGCTACACCCCTAGCCTAATTTTAGTCTTTATTTTGAAACAGGGTCAGCACCTAGTTGCTGAGCTGCTGGAGGCTGGCCTCGAACCTGCTGAGGCGATCCTCCAGTCTCAACTTCCCGAGCACTGGGGCTTACAGCGTGTGCCACCATGCCCAGCTCTCTGTCGTCCTCTTTCTGGCAGCATCCCGGTGGCCCTTCCTGTCTTAGGAATAGGTCCCTGTGGTGTGGGGCCTGGCCCCCTCTCCTGCCCCCTTATATGACTTTTTTTTTGCGGTACTGGGGATTGAACCCAGGGGCTTTCTACCTCTGAGCTACACCCCCAGCCCTATTTTTTTATTCTTTATTTTGAAACCGGGTCTCGCTAAGTTGCGGAGTGCCTCACTAGGTAGCTGAGGCTGGCCTCGAACCCAGCTCCTCCAGTCTCAGCCTCCCGAATGCTGGGATTTCAAGCATGCACCACCACGCCCGGCCCCATATGACTTCTGCCTGCCACCTCCCCCCAAGTCCAACATATTGACCCCCAGCCCCAGGGTCTCTCCCCTTCCATTCAGGATTACAAGCATGCTGCACCCCTCCATGGGTGAGGACCCCCAAGACACATCCAGAGGCCTCGTGGCTGCCCCAGCTACCTCCACACCTTCCTGGCCATTGTTTTCCAACATGGTGACTTCGCCAAACACACTCTTCTTTGGTTCTTCTCTTGCTTGAGCTCCTGCTGCAGTGACTGCATGACCTCATGACCGCACCCCAACCCCACCGCCTTCTGCCTGTACAGCCCCACCCTCTGAGTCCACGCGAGAGGCTGGCTGTCAACTCATAAGCAAACTTTTCAGACTTCTGCAGGCATTAAGTATGCTCCAATATTGACTCCAGCCTGCTTTAGACGTGCCAGGCAGGCAAGCTTGTTTTATAAACAACCCCAGCAAAGAGGTGTTCTCAGACAGATATCGCTGTCAGAGCATCAAGAGGGCCACTTAGAAGCTAGCGCGCTGGCATTACTTATCTAAATTCTTCGCAGGCGTAGTCCAGAGTCAGCAATCAGCCCTTGAATTTGCCCTCGGAGTAAAGTCACTGCAGCTTGGGACAAAAAAGGTGAGACTGAAGCCCACCCAGGTCTCTCTCCCTGAGCCGCTGCTCAGCTGCACTGCAGAACCAGCAGAAATGCAGGACAGCTCGTGGGGTGACCAGGAGCTGGATGTCGGCCAGAGAGGGGACCGGACAGGCCTACGGAGTGCTGCTCTCAGGAAAAACCACTAAGAAGATGAACGCTTCAGGGTTGACACACGTGCATACATGCGTACACACACCACATACCTATACATACATGTATGTTCCCTTCACGCACGCTCTGGGCAGAAAAAGGGAGGGTCTGGTGAAGTGTTGTCCTGGAGAGGGGCAGCGTGTCTACTGCAGACTTAGCCCTGAGTCTTGCTGAAATGTGTGTGAGAATCCCCTGCAAGAAACACAGAACTGCTGGGCATGGTGGCGCACGCTTGTAATCCCAGCATTTGGGAGGCTGAGAGCGGAGGATCCAGGTTTGCGGCCAGCCTCAGCTACCTAGTGAGGCACTCTGCAACTTAGTGAGACCCTGTTTCAAAATAAAGAATAAAAAATAGGGCTGGGGGTGTAGCTCGGAGGTAGAATGCCCCTGAGTTTAATCCTCAGTACTGCAAAAAAAAAAAAAAAAAAACCAGAACCAACAAACCAGAAATAAACCCACACAAACATGGTCAAATGACTCCAATGAACAGCCTTGGAAAACTGGGTGTCCACATGCATGCAAAAGAAAGAAGCTGGACCCCTACCTCATACCATAAACAAAAATTAACTCAAACTGAATCAACGGCCTAAATGTAAGGTCTAAAACTCCCAGGTCCAGGACACAAGATTTGGCGGTAACCTCTTGGGTGTGACACCCAGGGCACAGGCAAAAAAGAAAAGAGAGACACATCGGACTTCCTGAGAATTAAAAAACTTTGTGCTTCAAGTCACTACCAATAGTGTAAAAGGGCAATGCAGAGGATGGGAGAAAACCTATGCAAATCACACATCTGATAAGGGATCAGTATTCAGAATACATAGCTCCTAAAACTCAAGGACACACACACACACGCACGCACACACACACACACACACACACACATACACACACGCACACACACACGCACACGCACACACACCCTGATTACCCTGATTCAAAAATGGACAAAGAGCTCAAATGGACATTTCTTCAAAGAAGATGCAAAATCGGCCAGCAAGCAGAGGAAAAGATCGTCAAGGTCACCAATCTCTGTGATGGTTATGGCACAAAAGCATAGGACAGCGGGTGTCGGCCAGGACAGGGAGAAACCCGAGCGCTCGTGGTGGGGAGCTCTCCTGGGAAACAGCCTGGCGGGCTTTGGGAGGTTAACCACGGAACCACCGTGAGAAGCAGCGGCTTCGCTACCATGGGGGCCTGTACTCCCAAGCAAAGAAACCCAGGCCCCCCAGAAACCCGCACAAGCGTGTTCACAATGTGCCTGGCACAGTGGGGCACGCCTGTAACCCCCGTACTCGGGAGGCTAAGACGGTAGGATTATAGGTTTGGGACCAGCCTCAGCAACTTAGCAGAACTCTCATACCCTATATCAAAAAAATGAAAATAAATAAAAATAAAAAGGGCCAGGGGTATAACTCAGAGGTAGATGGTCCCTGGATTCAATCCTCAGTACCAAAAAAAAAACCTCAGGGGCATTCTACCTCCGAGCTACACCCCCAGCCCTATTTTTTTATTCTTTATTTCGAAACAGGGTCTCACTAAGTTGCAGAGTGCCTCACTAGATAGCTGAGGCTGGCCAAGAACCGGGATCCTCCAGTCTCAGCCTTCCAAATGCTGGGATTACAAGCGTGTGCTACCACGCCCGGCTAGGAAGGGACTTCTGATACGCTACAACATGGGTGAACCCTGAGGACGTTCTGCTGAGTGAAATTCACCAGGTACGAGGACGCACACTGGAGGATTCTACTCACCTGCGGTCCCTGGAGTCCTCAGCTCACAGAGACAGAGCAGGGGGCCGCGGGGCGCTGAGGGAGGAGCCCAGGCCGCGCTGGATGGGGACAGAGCTCCGGTTTGGGAAGTTGATGAAGGCCCCGAGGTGGGCACTGAGACACGGTTAAGATGGGAGACTTTGTGTGTATTGACCACACACACACACACACACACGCACACACACGCACGCACACACACACACACAATCGGAAAATAAAATGTAATGAAAATAGAGAAGAGACTGTTTAAAAAGAGATGCCAGAATTATACTCTTGCAGGGTGAGGAGGTGCCTGATATTTTTATTTTTTTCTCTGATTCTTCACAGGTTCAGCCTGCCCGGAGGCCCTGGCTGGAGGGCAGAGAGAGGCCCAGCAGGGTGGAGGCCGGGTCGGCAGGGGAGGAGCAGGCCCACCAGAGGGACGGGGCGGCAGGTGGCCCTCAGTGCCGTACGCCCAGGGACCCTTCCTTTTTCCCTGCATGGAAACTGGTGCAGAGCCAGGGCGGCACCACACGGAGCTGGGAAATTATCCCTCGGGTCTGCAGGGCACCCAGATTTACAAGACTGCCCCCAGCGCCTGAGGCCGGCCAGCCCACCCCGAGACCTGCCTGCGTCCTTCCTCTTGGGTGGTTCTGGGTGCTGCCCAGGGCCAGGGCCCTCTCCTGGGGACTGGCCACTTGTCCAGAAGTCCTCCATTACACAGATCCAGGCAGTATCATAGGGATGACCTAGAAGTTCTCCCACCCTCCTCTCAAGGAGCCCTTCTAGGAGGTACTGACGGGGTGGGGGCTCTGCTGGAAGCAGGAAGGACCCCTCCCCTGGTTCCAGGCTGCCCCCCATGGCTGGCCAGCCTCCAGGGACAGTCAGGGTGCATGACATGATCTGATTAGTCTCCAACCTGCCAGGCGCACGCCGCCTGGGGCTCAGCGGAAGGTGCTGGTCCTCCAGATGGCCGGGCTCGGTTCTATTTATTTCTTCTCCATTAAAAGCCCGGGGACCATTTATTGATTTTTCATTAAGACGTGTTATCTCCCATTACACAGCAAAGTGAACAAAACAGGAGAAAACAGAGGTGACCGATGGGCAGGATGGACACCCCGTCCCCTCCCCGCACAGCCGCCGCTCCAGGGGGCTCTGAGCTGGTCCTCCCCGGGTGCTCCTGCTGTAATCACCATCTCAGGACAGATGCGACATCTGCGCTCCAGCGGCCCACTGGTCACCTAGGGCTCCACGTCCAGGCCTTACTTGACAACGGAAAGGAAGGGCCAGCGCCCGAGAGCCCGAGGCAGGGGGGCGAGGTGCTGCTGCCCGCGCCACCCCAGGAGGTCTGGACGGCGTCTGCTTGTCTGGTCACGCACGGGGCGCAGGACCTGCGGAAACAGCAGGGCCACAGTGCTCCCGGGAGGCCCTCCCTCTGCCTTCTATCTGTCCACAATCAACACGGGGCACGTGGAGACAGAGTGTGCTCACTCCCCGCACGCACGCACGCACACGGGCTAATTGCAGGCACGCGGAATCCAGAGCGGAATCCAGAGCCCCAGGTCACCTCGTGCCGAGCAGGCTCCAAGGACCTCGCCCCGGGGCCATCGCCTGGGGACGGGCAGACCTGGGTAGATAGGACGCGTGACAGGGCCGGGGCAGGCACTGGAGGGAGGAAGGGAGGGGGCCAAGCGTCAAGCCCTGCCCCTCCGGTCTGCACCCGGGGAGGAAGCCTCTGTGTGGCTCCGGGGAGGGACCCAGGGCCTGGGGGCACAGTCCAAGGGGGACCATGCTCCCCTCATGTCACCCAAGTCCACTGGGTTTGTCACCAGGCACTCGATGGCCTTTTGGAGCCAGTGGATGCTTTTTATTATTATTATTATTATTATTATTATTATTATTATTATTATTATTATTAAGTACAAAAAATATATGTAATCTGAAGCTGAAAAAAATATATATATACATATATATATACATATATATATGTATATATATATAAACTGATTCTAACAGTAATTGTGCCAAGCGTGGTGGCACACGCCTGTAATCCCAGTACTTGGGAGACTGAGACAGGAGGATCGCAGGTTCGAGGACAGCCTCAGCAAGGAGTGAGACTCTCCATCAATCTAGCAAGAGTCTGTTTCCAAGTAAAAATAAAATAGGACTGGGGGTGTGGCTCGGAGGTAGAATGCCCCTGGGTTCAATCCTCAGTATCCACCCCCCCCACACACACATACAGTAATCAGTGCTCATTTCAAAAATGTTAAAGATACAGAAGAAACAGTCATCACTAGCATTCTTAGAACAAGCACAGAAAACGACGCACGCAGATCCTTGGGGAACCACCCGGTGGCAGCTGCAGGGGCCCGGATGAACTGGGCACTGGCTCCGAAGCCAGGGCGATGGCTCTGTCTGCAGGGGAAGGGGCTCCCATCCCGCCTCAGCCCTCCTCCTTTCTGTGATGTGGGGAGCACACACAGGTTGGGGGGTCACACTGAGGCTTGACACCGGGGGTGGATGCCACAGTGATGATACCTGGCCACCCCTGTCCCCTGACAAGTCCCCCCCACATGTCCCTCCACCCCGGGAAGCACCGAGGGCCTCTAGCGGGTGCAGCGTGGCCCCTCCAGTCAGGCAGAAATGCTCCCACACAGCCGGCCCTGCAGCCAGAGCCGCAGGAAGGAAGCCCCAGTCCCCAGACCAGCCGAGGCCCCGGGCCTCCTGCCCCGGCCTCCACACCAGCAGAGGCCCCCATCTCAGGGAGGACGGGGCACCCCGGTCAGGTGGTCTGGCTGCCCCAGGCCAGCCTCATGTGGACAAGCATGCCGGGGACACCATGGTGAGACCCAACCGGCCCCCCAGGAACCAGGAGGTGCCGCCCAGCCCCGCCGTGGTGACAGGACTGCGTGGCGTACGAGGGTCCCCCCTTGCTCCCCCGCAGGGGCCTCCTCACTGGAAGGAGAGCAGGACCCGGGGACCGTCAGCCACTCCCCAGGGAGCAGAACAGAAGTCGGGGGCCCCTGCTGAGTACCTGGGACCTGAGGGACACGTTTCCTCGGCCTTGGAAACCCCAAAAGGCAGAGCCCGGGGTCCGCCAGTTAAGCAGGGGGTGCTTGGAGCCGACTGCAGGCAGGCGGAGGCGCCCCTTTTCCGTTCTCCTGATTCCCAGAGGATGGAGGCTACAGCCCCTGACAGCCGGGAGCACGCATGGTCCCGGGCTCCATGGGGCCGGCATGAGGTCCCTCAGGAGTGGCCGGAGCCGGACTCTGCCCTTCGTCCCTCTCTGTGGCAGCAGGGAGAGAGTTAGCTTGACCCTTGCTGCCCGGGGGCCCTGGTGGAGACCGCCATGCAGCCACTCCCTGGGGGCCTCGGTGTCCTGATACCAGCCGTGGGCTGCTGGGGGATCGGCAGGGGGGCTGGGGCCGGGTCTCCAGGGCCTGGTGGGCGGCTGCCTGGGCCTGGCTTGTCCTCCCTAAACCTGTGTCCCCCCTCCCCGTCTTGCCTGGGGCACTGCAGAACTGAGCTACTCTGTCCCTCTCCCGGTGGCCTGGTCTGTGTCACGGTGACAGGCGGTGGCAGCTGCTGCAGCAGGGAACAGCAGAGGCTCCAGGCAAGGCCAGGGACGATGAAAGCACAGCCGGGTGGCTCCTCACTGCCCCGAGGGAACCGGGGTGCAGGCTCGGGGTGGGGGTGGGGGGCTGCACGGAAACAGCAGCGGGAACAGAGCGTCAGATGGGCACATCTCGGGGCGCTCAGGGCGAGGATGGGGTGCAGAGTGGCGTGGGGGGCTGAGCAGCCCCCAGCAGGCGCCCCATCCCCTCGGCTCTGGAAGTGACTCAGATTCGCCATGCAGGTGCCTCCCAGGGATGAGAGCATCCCCGAGCCCCTCCTGGAGGACCGCCTGTGCCTCACCGACAGTGCCAGCCCTTTCCCAGCCTTTGCCCCAGCTGGCTCCGGCCTGGCAGCCCTCTCTGTCCGACTTTGACAGCCTCTTCTGGTGTCTGGTGAGCGTGCGCGCTCGCCCCCTAGCGGCCCTTGAGTGCGCAGCCTTTTCCTGCGTTCCCTGTGGCGCTGGCGCCCTCACGTGGCTGACTGCAGTATAACATGCTCACCGCCGGCCAGTTCAGGAAAAGCCCGGGATTGGGGGCTCCAAAGCTGCCAGCCAGCCCCTACTAGAGCAGGGCGAACCCAGAAGGACAGTCTGTGGAGGAAGGTCTGGGCTCCTCCGGGCTCAGGGTCGCCTGGCATTGGCTGAACGAGGGCTGGATGCCCGTGCCCCGTTTCCCTGATCTTGAAGGTCAAACAGATCCTTTCAGTCCCTCAGGCTCCAAGAAGCCCTGACCTTCTCAGCCAGTGGGTAAGGCTTTCTAGGGACGTGCCAGCAAAACTTTAAGTCAGAACTTCACAGCAGGCCTCGCCAGACCCAGACACCCGGGGAGCGAGGGCCTCCCTGGGGTCTCTCTCACCCCCAGCCCAGGGTCATTTCTGGGTCCACCTCAATCAAGAGGTGGAACAAGCTGGGCGTGGTGGTGCACTCTTGTAATCCCAGTACTTGGGAGGCTGAGACAGGAGGATCGCGGGTCCGCGGCCAGCCTCAGCTACTTAGTGAGGACTTCCACAACTTAGTAAGACCCTGTTTCAAAATAAAGAATAAAAAAAAATAGGACTGGGAGTGTAGCTCAGAGGTACAATGCCCCTGGGTTTAATCCTCAGTACTGAAAAAAAATGAATATAAACAATAATAAATACTGCAACTTAGTGAGACCCTGTTTAAAAAAAAATAAAGAAGAAAAAATAGGGCTAGGGGTGTAGCTCAGAGGTAGAATTGCCCCTGAGTTCAATCCCCAGTACCGCACAACACACACACACACACACACACACACACACACACACACACACACACAGAATAAAAAATAGGACTGGGGTGTAGCTCGGAGGTAGAATGCCCCTGGGTTCAATTCCCAAATACCACAAATAATAATAATAACAGCAATAATATAATAATAATAATGAGGTGGAGCAGCCAAGCAGTGGCCCTCGGGGTGCCCCAAGCAAAGGCTTGCCTAGTATTCGTATGCTACCAGCTGCCTAGGGCTGTTTTCACCCCCATTTGATAGATGAGAAAACAGGCCCCGAGGGCAGGGCCAGGCTGCCTCCGCCATCTTGGAGAGGGGACACCTGGGTGGCAGGGTGCGCCCAGCCCTGCCGTGAGCCAGGGCCTCAGACCCAGATGGGCCGCACCCACAGCATCAGCTCGCCTGGCCCAGATGGGGCGGAGCCAGGCTGGCCCGGGACCTTGGTGCCAGGCTCCCTGCTCTGGCCGGGGGGACATCACTGGCCTGGCTATGTCCAGCAGCTCTGGGGTGGCCGTGGTCCCCTGCCCCCATTGTCCCGCAGACCTGGGGCTGAGGGCTGGGCTGAGCTGCATCAGGGACACGTCAGACTGGAGCTTTTCCCTGTGACCAGGGCCCAGGGCGACACAGACATGGGAGCGTGGCCTCGTGGACCTCCCTCTACCTCAGTTCTCTGTTATTCTGTCTTTCTCTCTCATTTCTCTCCGTGTCTCTCTTCCTTTGCCTCTTTCTCTGTTTCTGTCTCTGCTCCTGTCTCTCTGTCTCTTTCTGTTTCTACCTCTCTCTGCTCTCTATACCCTTCTCTGTCTCTCTGTCTCTTTCTGTTTCTACCTCTCTCTGCTCTCTATACCCTTCTCTGTCTCTCTGTCTCTGGATCACTCATACTTGTGTGAAGGAGGAAGAGGAAGAGGAGAAAGGAGAAAGAGGAGGAGGAGAAGGGGGAGGAAGAGGAAAAGAGGGAGAGGGGGAGGAGGAGGAGGAGGGTGTGGTGGAAGCCACAGGTAGGCTCGGGAGCCGTCCCTGTATGCGGCCAGGTGACCACACGGTGGGGCCCTCGCCCCAGGTTTGGGCGCTGGGCTGCAGAGGTGAGGGCGGAGGTCCAGGGAGGACGGGCTCGCAGGGAGGGGAGGGGAGGACGTTGAAGCGGGGGCCTCCCCTGGGCTGCTCCCGGGAGCCCATCCGCCCACAGGACCCAAGGGAGGGAAGGGTGTGTGGTGGCCGGGAGGGGGCCAAGGCCAGCAGTGGCCCCCATGAGTGTGGACACTGCTGGGCAAGGAAGGGTCACTCAGGTCCCCAGGGAAGCCCTGCTGGACTTGTCACCAGCTGTCGGGGTCTCTAGAGCTCCTCAAAGCCCCTCTGAACAGTCTGGACTCCAGGACTGCAGCCGAGGCATGGTGGGGGCTAGTGACGGCAAGCCTGAGGACGCGGGGCCCAGACACGCATGTGCATACGTGCACACGCATGCACACGCATGCATACGCACATGCCAGCCAGATGTGAAATTATGCCCCGGCTATGTCTCACAGGCCAAACACACATGTGATTGTACATGCCATGGGACCCGTGCGTCCACACACAGGAGAAGGCGTGTAGGGTGGTGAGGCACACACATGCAAATGCTCCGGCCTCCGGGGGGCAGTACGCACACACACACACCGGCCTCTGGGGGGTGGTGCACACACACATGCCCCAGCCTCTGGAGTGCTGTACACACACACACACACACACACACACACACACACACACAC
>PVLC010025593.1:0-22500 GCA_004027655.1 Graphiurus murinus | reverse complement strand
TCTCACAGACCTAGTGAGACCCTGTTTCAAAAATAAAAATAAAATAGAGCTGGAGGTAAAGCTCAGAGGTAGAATGCCCCTGGGTTCAATCCCTAGTACCAGAAACAAACAAAAAAGGCAGCTATAAACCAGGCATGGTAGTGCACATCTGTAATCCTTGTACTTGGGAGGCTGAGACAGGAGGATCGAAGGTTCAAGGACAGCCTCAGCAACTTATCGAGAACCTGTTTAAAAAAAAAAAACCAGGGGAACTGGAGGTGTACTTTAGGGGTAGAATACCTCTGACTTTGATCCCTAGTACTGATAGATAGATAGATAGATAGATAGATAGATAGATAGATAGATAGATGGATGCTACATCTTTTGGTAGTGGAAACTATTAAGAACCTGGGGGAACTCACAGCTGGTAGTTCACACTACTTAAATCACTGAGAGGCACATGAGATAGGGCTGGGTTATAAAGAATCCATCAGAGCCGGGCGTGGTGGCGCACACTTGTAATCCCAGCATTTGGGAGGCTGAAACCGGAGGATCCAGGTTCGAGACCAGCCTCAGCTACCTAGTGAGGCACTCCGCAACTTAGTGAGACTCGATTTCAAAATAAAGAATAAAAAATAGGACTGGGGGTATAGCTCGGAGGTAGAACGCCCCTGAGTTCAATCCTTAGTACTTCAAAAAATAAATAAATAAATAAATAAATAAATAAAGTCCCTTGTAATTGGTGTTTTGGGAGAATGCATTTCATTTAAATATGAACAATAAAAAGTAATAAGTAAGCTGGGCATGGTGGTGCACACTTGTAATTCCAGTACTTAGGAGGCTTAGACAGGAAGATTGCAGGTTCACAGCCAGCCTCAGCTACTTAATGAGGCCCTCTGCAACTTAGTGAGACCCTATTTCAAAAAAAAGAAAAGAAAAAAAAAAAATAGGGCTGGGGGTGTAGCTTGGAGGTAGAATGCCCTTGGGTTCAACCGGCAGTTCCGAAAAAAAATAAAATAAGCCGGGCATGGTGGTGCACGCTTGTAATCCCAGTATTCGGGAGGCTGAGACCGGAGGATCCTGGTTCGCGGCCAGCCTCAGCTACCTACTGAGGCACTCTGCAACTTAGTGAGACTTGGTTTCAAAATAAAGAATAAAAAATAGGGCTGGGGTTGTAGCTTGGAGGTAGAATGCCCCTGAGTTCAATCCCCAGTACCGCAAAAATAAATAAATAAATAAATAAATAAATAAATAAATAAATAAATAAATAAGGCCAGGCGTGGTGGCGTGCGCCTCTAATCCCAGTACTTGGGAGGCCGAGACAGGAGAATTGCAGGTTCAAGGACAGCTTCAGCAAGTAGTGTGACTCTCATCAACCTAGCAAGGCCATTTCCAAATAAGAAATAAATCTGGGCTGGGGATGTAACTCAAAGGTAGAATGCCTCTGGGTTTAATTCTCAGTAACACACACACACAGAATAAAAAATAGGGTTGGGGTGGGGTGTAGCTCAGAGGTAGAATGTCTCTAGTTTCAATCCCCAGTACCACACACACACACACACACACACACACACACACACACAAAAGAAAGTAGTCATACAAAGATACCATTCAAAAATGTAAAACAGCAGTGTAACATCTCAGAAAAAAAAAATCAAAGAAAATTATAACTCTACTTTTTAATGTGACTTTAAAATTTTTTTTTTCTTTTTTCTTTTTCTTTTTTCTTTTGCGGTACTGGGGATTGAATTCAGGGGTATTCTACCTCCGAGCTATACACCCAGCCCCATTTTTTATTCTTTATTTTGAAACCGGGTCTCACTAAGTTGCGGAGTGCCTCACTAGGTAGCTGAGGCTGGCCGCGAACCCGGATCCTCCGGTCTCAGCCTCCCTAATGCTGGACTTTAAAAATTCTTAACAAGGGCCGGGCGTGGTGGCGCACGCTTGTAATCCCAGCATTCGGGAGGCTGAGACCGGAGGATCAGGGTTCGAGGCCAGCCTCAGCTACCTAGTGAGGCACTCCGCAACTTAGTGAGACTCGGTTTCAAAATAAAGAATAAAAAATAGGACTGGGGTGTAGCTCGGAGGTAGAATTCCCCTGAGTTCAACCCCCAGTACCGAAAATAAAAAAAAAAAAAAAAAAAAAAAATTCTTAACAAGGCCATAAAAAGAGAGATCTTGGAGTAGATATATAGGAACTCAAGGAAGAGACAATCAACAGGAGGTGATGAAAGATGCATGGTAGAACTCAGTAAAGAAGAAAAAATGGAAAAAAATGATTTTTTCTTGGTAGTGGAGATTGAACTCAGAGGCCTTCTACCTCCAAGCTATACTCCCAACCCGATTTTATTTCTTATTGGAAACAAGGTCTCACTAGATTGCTGAGAGCCTCCCTAAGTTGCCAAGGCTGGCTTTGAACCTGTGATACTCCTGTCTCAGACTCCCAAGTATTGGGATTACAATCATGTACCACCAAGCCCGGCTAGAAAATGATTTTTTTTAAATTAAAAAATGAAGACCAAACTGCAATGAACACATGGTAAAATATACAGCACAAAAGGCACAGTAAGGACCATATTGGATGGAAAGTTTTCTTTTTCTTTTTTTTTTTTTACAGTACTGAGGATGGAACCTGGGGGCATTCTACCTCCAAGCTATAGCCCCAGCCCTATTTTTCATTCTTTATTTTGAAACAGGGTCTCACTAAGTTTCGGAGGGCTTCACTAAGCAGCTGAGGCTGGCCACAAACCCGGATCCTCCAGTCTCAGCCTCCCAAAAGCTGGGATTACAAGCGTGCGCCATCACGCCCAGCTCGGATAGAAAGTTTTAAAAAGAAAATAAATTACTACTTTTTAAAGTAAAAGATATAACTTGTATCTACATCTTCAAAGGAAACCTCATGTTCTAAATAAAACTGACCCCAAATGATCAACTAAAGAATCTAATGGAAAAAATACTTTTTGCAACCAGACCAAAAACAAACAAACAAACAACAAATCCCTAAAGCCAGGCACAGTAGTGTACATCTGTAATCCCAGCTACTTGGGAGGCTGAGGTAGGAGGATCCTAAGCTTAAGTCCAGTCTTGGCTATTTAGCATGATCCTGTCTCATAAAGGGCGGGGGGGGGGGGAAGCATATTCCATCTAAGAAAAACAAAATCACATCAGACTTATATCATACTTCTCTACTGGGAATTCAATGTCAGAAGACAGTGGAGAAATACATATAGGACACTTAAAGAAAGAAAGTTTGAGTCAGTAATTCTAGCAAACAGTATTTCAGGTATAAGGTTAGACACCATGCAAAAAACCCAGCTCTTACTTATATAAGTCCTTCTTGAAGAAACAACTTGAAGACAAACTGAAACCAACAAATGACAGGAAAACTTTTAGCACAAGAACTAGTAGTGAACACCAATGCATTTAACTGCAGATTGAAGAAGAAAACAAATGTATATGTAGATGACAGAGTGGACTGCCAATTGTTACATACCCTAAGAATGTAAGAATATTCATGCAAATAAATTATTGGTAAGAGTAAAAAGTATAAGAAACTCAGTAATTGCTCCTTATATTATAATGTAATACATTCAGTGTTGAAATTCAAATAGTAAAAATTTATTTATTTATTTTTCTGGTAGTACTGGGGATTAAAACTCAAAGGCGAGCCGGGCGTGGTGGCGCACGCTTGTAATCCCAGTATTCGAGAGGCTGAGACTGGAAGATCCGGGTTCGCGGCCAGCCTCAGCTACCTAGTGAGGCACTCCGCAACTTAGTGAGACTCGGTTTTAAAATAAAGAATTAAAAATAGGGCTGAGGGTATATCTCGGAGGTAGAATGCCCCTGAGTTCAATCCCCAGTACCGCAAACAAAACAAAACTCAAAGGCATTCTACCTTTGAGTTACACCCCCAGCTCTATTTTATTTTATTTATTTTTATTTTGTGGTACTAGGGATTGAACCCAGGGGCATTCCACCTCTGAGCTACATTCCAAGCCCTATTTATTTTTATTTTTATTTGGAAACAGGATCTCACTAAGTTGCAGAGAGTCTCACTAAGTTGCTGAGCTGGCTGAGAACCTGCGATTCTCCTGGCTTAATCTCCCAAGTACTGGGATTACAAGCGTGCACCACCATGCCCAGCTAAAAATTTAAGTAAAACTAAAGACTAAACTTAATCCGAGCAACTGGAGAGACTGAAGAAGTAGGATCACAAATTTGAGTCTAACCTGGGCAACTTAGTGACAGCTGACCTCAAAATAAAAACTAAAAAAGAGCTGGGTATGGTGGCACATGCTTGTAATCCCAGTACTTGGGAGGCTGATATAAAAGGATTGCAGGTTCAGGGCCAGCCTCAGCTACTTAGTGAGGCCTCTGCAACTTAGTGAGACTCTGTTTCAAAATAAAGAATAAAATAGGGTTCAGGATATAGCTCAGAGATAGAATGTCCCTGGACTCAATCCCCAGTACCACCAAAAAACAAACAAAAACAAAAATTTAAAAAGGCTAGAGATATAGCTAAGTAGTAGAGCACCTCTAGGTTCCATCCACAATAACACACACACACAGACACACACACAGAGACACACTGTAATTATGAGGGGTAATAAAATAATACTATGTTATCCTCAGCTTCAAAACAAAAAACAAAAAGGGCTGGGGGTGTAGTTTGGAGGTATAATGTCCCTGGTCCCTGGGTTCAATTCTGAGTATCAAAATATAAAAACAAATAAACAAACAACAGCAACAGCAACAACAACAACAACAAAACAGAAGAAAAAAAAAAAAAGAAGGGGTTAGGGGGGTAGGTCTGAGGTAGAACTGCCCTAGGTTCAATCCCTAGTACTACCAAAAAAAAAAAAAAAACCAACAAAACAAAAACAAAAAACCCACAAACAAAAACAAAACAAACAAACAAAAGCCAAAAACTACACAGAGAAGCTGAATAAAGCTAAAACAGGCATCAGAAGAAAATTTATTGCCTTAGTTTACTAGAGCCAGGTGTGGTGAGGCTGAGACAAGAGGATCACAGGTTTGAGGACAGCCTCAGCAAGTAGTGAGACTCTCATCATCCTAGTGAGATCCTGTTAAAAATAAAAATAAAATAGGGCTGCGGTTGTAGCTCAGAGGTAGAATGCCCCTGGGTTCAATCCCCAGTACCACACACACGCACACACAAATAGCTTTACTAATATGAAAATAAGTTTCTAATCTAGTTCAAAAAATTAAAAAGTTAGTTTAATTTAGTTCACTGAAGAAAAGCAGATAAAAAGTTTATAAAGAGAAATTAAGGAAATGAAAAACAAAACCAGAACTAAAAAAAAGGATTAAAAAGCTCTTCTTAGAAAAAAAAAATCAGTCGACTAAAATACTAGCTACTCTAATCAAGAGCACAAAATGAGAAATTGGGGAAAACCAGAGAAATAGATTAAATTTCAAGAATAAGAAATTTATTTGTAAAACTCTATACAATTAAATATGGATAAAATAATTTTCTAGTAAATAAATATGACTTATGAAAGTGATCCCAAATAGCCTAGATAGACTGATTTCCACAAAATAAAGGACGTTTTAAAAGAAATGCCCAAGAAACAAAAGTGAAATTAAAAACACCAGGTCACAAGGTTTTACAGGGGAGTTCAATCAAATTTTATAAGAGCTGGTAATTTTTTTTTTTTTTAGTACTGGGGATTGAACATTCTACCTCCAAGCTCTACCCCCAGCCCTATTTTTTATTCTTTATTTTGAAACAGGGTCTCACTAAGTTGCGGAGTGCCTCCCTAGGTAGCTGAGGCTAGCCATGAACCCGGATCCTCCAGTCTCAGCCTCCCAAATGCTGGGATTACAAGCATGCGCCACTATGCCCAGCTAGAGCTGGTAATTCTTAAGCTGTTGTATATTAGAAAATAGAGAAATTCTCAAAATTTTAAATGATATATAATATTAATACTAAAGCTTGAAAAAGACTGCAGGAAAAAAAAAAAGACTGCAGTTTGATCTTACATTTGCATTTTTTCCCCCCTAGGTAGTACTGGGGATTGAACCCAGGAGTGATCTACCTCTGGGCTCCAACCCCAGCCTTGCTTTGCTTTTTATTTCTTTAATGGTACTGGGGACTGGACTCAGGGGCATTCTAATTCTACCTCTGAGCTACACCAGCTCCATTTTATCCTTTATTTTGAAACAGGGTCTCACTAGGTTGCAGAGAGCCTCACTAAATTTCTGAGGCTGTCCTTAAACCTGCAATTCTCTTGTCTCAGCCTCCCAAGTACTGGAATTACAAGTGTGCACCACCATGCTTGGCTTGTTTTTTATTTTGAAAGAAGGTCTTACTAAATTGCTGAAAGTCTCACAAAATTGCTGAGACTGGCTTCAAACCTAGGATCCTCCTGTCTCAGCTTCCCAAGTATTGGGAGTATAGATGTATGCCACACCACGTAGCTTTACATTTGCAAGCAAGGTATCAAACAGTAATGAATTGTCAATAGGATCTATCCTACTTTTATATGTACTTATACATATGTATATAGGTGTGTATATATATACATATGTATATAGGTGTGTATATATATGTACTTATACATATGTATATAAATACTTTTATATATATAGTACTTTTCCACATAAGAATTCCATCTAATGCAAAAAGAGTAAGAGAAAAATAGTTGAAATTCTAGTGAAATAAATGATTTGGGGAACTATCATCCATGAATAGAACCATCAGTAATTGAAAGGTTGCCTGGGAAATTTACCATGGCTGGATCTCTGAACCTACATACTAATTTTAGCATCTCTAAAACTGGGACCACTAGTATTGTGTACTTCCAAGTACTTCACTCATGAAGTATTTTGAACAAGAAATGGATCAAACTTCTAGGGCTCTCATTTTCAGGAAATATAGAAGATAGAAGTAATAACATAAGAAAACAGAGACAACTCAGATTTGGGGATATTCTGCAGGAAAAGTGACCAAGTTTCTGCAACTAGTCAACGACATAAAAAAGGACAAAAAGAAAAGAGAACCCCAAACAAACAAGAGGGCAAGATATGGGACTAGTAATTAAAAAAAGACAAAACCAAATATGATATGTGGGTCTTATTGGACTTTGTTTAGAATCAATTAACTAGAAAAAAACATATTTGAGACAATCGGAGAAATCTGATTTAGGACTGGGTATTAGTACAAATAATGATTGCTTTTAATTTCCTTACATGTGAATATGGAATTGCTGCTATGTAAAACATCGAAATCAGTATGCCTTTACCTATACTAGCTTATATCTAACAAAGATATGTGATTACAATGCACCAACCAAAAAAAAGGATTTATTAAAGTTACACCAGGAGATTTTTTTTTTTTTTTTTGCGGTACTGGGGATTGAACTCAGGGGCATTCTACCTCCAAGCTACACCCCCAGCCCTATTTTTTATTCTTTATTTTGAAACCGAGTCTCACTAAGTTGCGGAGTGCCTCACTAGGTAGCTAAGGCTGGCCGAGAACCCAGATCCTCCGGTCTCAGCCTCCCGAATGCTGGGATTACAAGCGTGCGCCACCACGCTCGGCTACACCAGGAGATTTTTGATCTACGTAATGCGGAGCCCATTTCTATTAATGTGGCAGAAACAGCTAAGACATTTGTAGATCGGTTTCAAGTCTTGGTCACTTACCTGGCCCTCGTTTACCTCCTTGCTGGGAGAAGTTATCAGAGCAACAGCAATAGTCATTCTAGGTTTATGCATTCTACCACTCATTGTACGCCTTATGATCAATGCCTTTGTTAGTATACGAGCAGATTTACGTGGAATAAAAATGCAAGCACTGCCTCGCACAGGGCCTGGTAGTCAATGACGGGTTCGATTTTCTCAGGGCAATTATCAACCTAAGAAAGGGCTCGTTGAATGACTCATCGAGACCCCATGACGGGTAAGATTATGCACCTGGTAGGAAACAACCTAAGACAGGCACAGTCCTTCGTGCAGTTTAAAATAAAAACGGGGGAGTTGTGTGAGCCGAGCTGGGCCCTTTCCCTCCTGGCAGCTGCTATCTGCATATATGAGTAATTATACTGATTATTCTGCTATGGCTACTTTGGTGTCTCGAAATCTGGTGATTGCTCCTAGGATGCGTAGATGAAAGACCCTCTTATTTCTTAGAAAGTAAATATATGACTCTAAAGGTTTATGGTTTTATGACTCTAGAAAGTTTGCTTGACCAGGCTATATTAAGAATGTGGGCTATACGTGGAAAATGAAGAAGTGGTGTTAATTGTGCTCTGACAATGATTGATATGTCGTAAATGTATATGTAGTAACCCTGTTGTACTCAAGAAATGTGTAAAAAATCCGTGCTGAATAATAAAAATTAAAAAAAAAAACACATCGAAATCAGAGGTATGTACTATACAAAGTAGTAGAGACAAAATAACATAATATCCAGAATTTGATTTAAAAATTTTATAGTACAGGAAGAAATGCAGATAGATTAAGCAAAGATAGAAAACTCCAAACAATATGAATAATGCCTATATAAGCCGGGTGTGGTGGCGCACGCTTGTAATCCCAGCATTTGGGAGGCTGAGACCGGAGGATCCAGGTTCGCGGCCAGCCTCAGCTACCTAGTGAGGCACTCCGCAACTTAGTGAGACTCGGTTTCAAAATAAAGTATAAAAAATAGGGCTGGGGGTATAGCTTGGAGGTAGAACGCCCCTGAGTTCAATCCCCAGTACCGCAAAAATAATAATAATAATAATAATAATAATAATAATAATAATAATAATGCCTATATATATGGGAGTTCATCATGTTATTCTATTTTTACATAAAGCTGAATTTTTTTTTTTTTTTTTTTTTGCGGTACTGGGGACGGAACTTGGGGGCATTCTACCTCTGAGCTACAGCCCCAGCCCTATTTTTTTATTCTTTATTTTGAAACAGGGTCTCACTAAGTTGCAAAGGGCCTCACTAAGCAGCTTAGGCTGGCCGCAAACCCGGATCCTCCAGTCTCAGCTTCTCAAATGCTGGGATTACAAGTGTGCGCCACCAGCCAGGCGTGGTGGCACATGCGTGTAATCCCAGCATTTGGGAGGCTGAGACGGGAGGATCCAGGTTCGAGGCCAGCCTCAGCTACCTAGTGAGGCCCTCCGCAACTTAGTGAGACCCTGTTTCAAAAATAAAGAATAAAAAATAGGGCTGGGTTCAATCCCCAGTACCGCAAAAAAACAAAACAAAACAAAAAAACAAGCGTGCGCCACCACGCCCGGCTACTTGAAAATATTTTTAAAAGAATAACTAAGCCAGACCTGGTGGCACATGCTTGTAATTCCAGTACTAGGGAGACAGAGACAGAAGGATCACAGGTTTGCTGCCAGCCTCAGCAACTTAGTGAGGCCCTCCTAAACTTAGTGAAACCTTGTTTCAAAATAGAGAATAGCCAGGCATGGTGGAGCACGTTTGTAATCCCAGTACTTGGGAGGCTAAGATGAGAGGATCCAGGTTCTCGGCCAGCCTCAGCTACTTAGTGAGGCCTGCTGCGACTTAGTGAGACCCTGTTTCAAAATAAAGACTAAAAAATAGAGCTGGGGATACAGCTTGGAGGTAGAATGCTCCTGGATTCAATCCCAAGTATGGCAAACAAAAACAAACAAAAAAATAGAGAATAAAAAATGGGACTGGAGTGTAGCTCAGAGGTAGAAAGCCCCTGGGTTCAATCCTCAGTACCACAAAAATAAATAAGTAAATAAAAAATAAAAAGAGAATAACTAAAAATGAGAATGCAATTACAAACAACACATTAAGCACCAGCAGCAGACACCACTTGGGGTCCCCATGACCAATAGATTTTCTTTAATATATGTATTTTATAATGAAATGTTGACTTAGAGTTAAAAGGACAAAAGTGAATTAGCTATAAAAGATTTTGCAGAGGATCACATCAAGGCTTTTTTGTATTTGTTTCCCTATGCTTATTTCATGCAGTAGGATTCCAGGGCAAGTTCTTCATAAAAGCTTTCTTCATAATATATGTCCAAATATTACTTCAAGACACCAGTACATTAATTGTATGCATAAAATTTATACACATACATGCCATTTAGAAATCAACTACCTAATTCAGAATATGGTTTTAGTTCCCTTACCATCGATATTAAGCATCATTTTCCACATGGCAGGCCGAACAGACTGATGGAATCCAAACCATACTTCCCTGCCCCCTCCCAGAGGGTGGTCATATCCTTCTGGAGCTGAGAAAAAGGAACGCCCCACAGGTGTATATCTACAAAAATTAAAATGGTATGTTCAGTCCTTTCCTTTCCATACAAGTATTTAAATCTGCAGAACAGAGGAGACTGAAGCACAAACAATAAATTTATCATAGTGATGAATGTATCATTATGATTACTATATGAAACCAAACTTCTTCCAAGTTTGTAACAGCAAAAAATATCCATTCTAAGTGAAAAAAATTCATCAGTATCCTTCACTAAAATTCTGTTCACAGAATTATTAGTTTACCTAAGAATAAATTTTATTTAAAATACTTTCTTAAGCTGGGTGTGGTGGCGCACGCTTGTAATCCCAGCATTTGGGAGGCTGAGACCGGAGGATCAGGGTTCGTGGCCAGCCTCAGCTACTAGTGAGGCCTCTGCAACTTAGTGAGACGCTGTTTCAAAATAAAGAATAAAAAGTAGGGCTGGGGCTATAGCTCGGAGGTAGAATGCCCAAGTTCAATACCCCCCAGTACCACAAAACAAATAAACAAACAAAAAACTTTCTTTCTTTTTTTTTTTTTTTGCGATACCGGGGATTGAACTCAGGGGCATTCTACCTCCGAGCTATACCCCCAGCTTTATTTTTTATTCTTTATTTTGAAACCGGGTCTCGCTAAGTTGTAGAGTGCCTCACTAGGTAGCTGAGGCTGGCCTCGAACCCGGATCCTCCGGTCTCAGCCTCCCAAATGCTGGGATTACAAGCGTGTGCCACCACACCCGGCTCTAAAAAATAACTTTCTTAAAAATAAGTTTAAAAAGTTAAGTTTCAACCTTAAAAACGCTGAAGAGTAAATAGTTGATCAAAAGGCTTTTCCTATTAATATGTTTCAAGATACACTATTTTTCCTTAAAAAGGCATATATGACTAGTATATGTTTATACACACACAAACACACGTGAAATACTAGTTTGATTAAAATAGTAGCAATTTCAGTGCCGGACGTGGTGGCCCACGCTTGTAATCCCAGCATTTGGGAGGCTGAGACCGGAGGATCCGGGTTCATGGCCAGCCTCAGCTACTTAGTGAGGCACTCTGCAACTTAGTGAGACCCTGTTTCAAAATAAAGAATAAAAAATAGGGCTGCAGGTATAGCTTGGCGGTAGAATGTCCCTGGGTTCAATCCCCAGTACCACAAAAAAATAAAAATAAAAATAAAATGGTAGCATTTCAATACAATTTGATTCTATTATAAACAGTGAAATTACTTTTAAAACACAGTAATTTAACTAAAGAAAAATACCTGAAAGTCTATCAGTTATTCAAGATTTATAGCTCCTAAGAGGAAGAGTTAGACATTTTTCTATAAAAAATTCATTAGAACAGCTAAGCTAATGATATATATTTATTTGCAAAAAATCAGAGAATTCTCTGTAACTTGTCAATAAACTTGAATGAATGTAATTCTTACTCAGATGAAATAATAAAAATATACAACATATGAAGGTCATCCAAGGAAGCTCTGCGCAACTCACTCTAGGAGGAAAACCTTCACATTTAAAATATAAAGAGGAAAAAAAGCCAAAAGCACCCACTTCATGGAGGGCAGATGTCGTAGCACCACATCAACGGCATGGACAGGGTTAGTGCTGATTGGCTTGTCTAATTCCAGTGGCTCAGGCAACGTCCGTCCTGTCAGTACTTCATGCAGTAGGTGCCAACTCACCCGAGAGACAAATTTGATTGACACCTTGAAAGGTCGATCTTTTCCACCTTCCCCGGGTAATGTAACGTCTAAATCTACCTGTTTGTGGGACAAGTCAAATGGTAAATATTTTGAAAAGATAAATACAATTTTTAAAGTTTAACTTACAGAAAACACACAAAAATAAAAAATTAATCTCAATGTCAAATTGATAGACTAATACTTAAATAACAGCTATTCATGCCAGTATTATTTGTCATTGCAAATAATGCAATACCTAAATACCCTAACACTTAAGGTAGCTATAAAAGGAAGAATGAAGATCTCTTGCAACTGCTATGGAATAATCTCTAAACTATATTATCAAGTGAACAAAGCAAAGTACAAAAAATTACAAATATATGACATCTTTAGTGTGAGAAATAAAGGGAAATGGAAAAATACTTATAAATGTGCTTGCTTTTACAAAAAGAAACACAGTAGGCATGGACTAAAATAAGGGAGGAAAAATTCTGTGTGTGTGTGTGTGTGTGTATAATTTTTTTTTTAGTGGTACTTGGGATTGAACCCAGGGGCTATGCCCCTAGTCCTATTTTATTTTTATTTTGAAACAAGGTCTTGCTAGGTTGATGGGAGCCTTACTACTTGCTAAGGATGTCCTCGAACCTGTGATCCTCCTGTCTCAGCCTCCCAAGTAGTGGGATTACAGGTGTGCACCACCACACCTGACTTTTGGTATAGTTTGGATGTTTGGAATCATATTAAAGTGTACATAGTTGGGAAGTAGATATAGCTACTCAGGGGGCTGAGGTGGGAAGATTGCACCAGAGCCCACAAGTTGAAGACCAGCCTGGGCAAAAAGGGAAACTCCTGTCTCAAAATATAAAAAGTTCTATATATTAGCTGGGCATGGTGGCACACGCTTGTAATTCCATTACTTGGGAGGCTGAGACAGGATAATCGCAGGTTCACTGCCAGCCTCAGCTACTTAGTGAGGCCCTCCGCAACCTAGTGAGACCCTGTTTCAAAATAAAGAATTAAAAATGGGGCTAAGGGTGTAGCTCAGAGGTAGAATGCCCCTGGGTTCAATCCCCAGTACTGAAAAAAAAAAAACAAAAAACAGTTCTATATTAAAACTTTTGAAGCCGAGGATAGTGGGGCACGCTTGTAACCCCAGTACTTGGGAGGCTGAGTCAGGAGGATCTGGGTTCTCGGCCAGCCTCAGTTACTTAGTGAGTACCTGTTTCAAAATAAATAATAAAAAATAGACCTGAGGGTGTAGCTCAGAGGTAGAATGCCCCTGGGTTCAATCCCCAGCGCCCCCCCCCCAAAAAAAAAAAAAAAAAGAAAGAAATCCACAAGGCCAGTGTGGTGGCGTGTGCTTCTAATCACAGTACCTGGGAGGCTGAGACAGGAGGATCACAGGTTTGAAGGCAGCCTCAACAACTTAGTGAGAACCTTTACAACTTAGTGAGACTGTTTCAAACTAAAAAATAAAATAGGGCTGGGGGTGTAGCTTGTAGGTAGAATGCCCCTGGGTTCAATCCTAAGTACCACAATAAGATAAAATAAAAAAAAATAGCCCTCTACAACTCAGTGAGACTCTGTTTTACAATAAAGAATAAAAAATAGGGCTGGGCTCAGGTGTGGTGGAGCACACTTGTAATCCCAGTACTTTGGAGGCTGAGACCAGAGGATCCAGGTTTGCAGCCAGCCTCAGCCACTTAGTAAGGCCCTCCACAACTTAGTGAGATCTTGTTTCAAAATAAAGAATAGAAAATAGGAGCCGGGCGTGGTGGCGCACGCTTGTAATCCCAGCATTCGGGAGGCTGAGACCGGAGGATCCAGGTTCGCAGCCAGCCTCAGCTCCTTAGTGAGGCATTCCACAACTTAGTGAGACCCGGTTTCAAATAAAGAATAAAAAAATAGGGCTGGGGGTTTGGCTCGGAGGTAGAACGCCCCTGAGTTCAATCCCTAGTACCGCAAAAAAAAAAAAAAAAAAAAAAAAAAAAGAAAATAGGGCTCATAGGTAGAATGCCCCTGGGTTCCATCCCCTGTAATGCACAATAAAAATAAAATAAAATAATAAAAAATAGGACTGGGAGTATAGCTCGGAGGTAGAACGTCCCTAGGTTCAATCCCCAGTACCATTAGGAGAAAAAAAGTATCTTGATAGGAGAAACCTGGCAGATATCAACTTAACCCAGCGTCCAGAGTTATCACTATTAATGGAATAAATATTATGTGCCTTCTAATATGATGTGCTGATAAGGATAGAACACTTACATCATATTCTTGCTAAAAATGCATAATCAGAATCAAGGGAAAGCATAGACAAATAGATTGAGGGACCTTACACAAAGTAATCTGTCTCCACAACTTAGTGAGATCCTGTTTCTAAATAAAAATAAAGCCGGGCGTGGTGGTGCATGCTTGTAATCCCAGCATTTGGGAGGCTGAGACTGGAGGATCTGGGTTTGTGGCCAGCCTCAGCTACCTCGTGAGGCATTCTGCAACTTAGTGAGACCCTGTTTCAAAAATAAAGAATAAAAAAAAGGGCTGGGGGTGTAGCTCGGAGGTAGAATGCCCCTGATTTCAATCCCCAGTTCCGCAAATAAATAAATAAATAAATAAATAAATAAAAATAAAAATAAAATAGATCGGGGGGTATAGCTCACAGGTAGAATACCCCAAGAATTCCATCCCTAGTACCAACAGGGGGAAAAAAAAATAAGACTACAGAGACACAATGTCTATATCACAGTTCTGGACTGGATTCTGTACCAGAGGGAGGAAAAATGCTAAAGGACATCATTGAAACAATTGACAATACTGGAATATGGATTGTTGATTAGACAGAAGTATAGTCTACGGGAGGCGGAGACTGGAGGATCCAGGTTCGAGGCCAGCCTCAGCTACCTAGTGAAGCACTCTGCAACTTAGTGAGACTCGGTTTCAAAATAAAGAATAAAAAATAGGGCTGGGGGTGTAGCTCGGAGGTAGAATGCCCCTGAGTTCAATCCCCAGTACCGCAAAAAAAAAAAAAAAAAAAAAAAAAAAAAAAAAAAAAAAAAAAAAAAAAAAAAAAAAAAAAAAAAAAAAAAAAAGAAGTATAGTCTATGTTAAATTTAATGAAGTCAGCCAGGCATGGTGGCGCATGGAGGTAGCTGGGAGTGGTGGTGCATGCATGTAATTCCAGTACTTGGGAGGCTGAGACAAGAGGCAGCCTCAAAGCCAGCCTCAGCAACTTAGTATGGCTCTCAGCAGCCTAGCAAAACCCTGTTTCCAAATAAAAAATAAAAATAGGGCTAGGGATATAGCTCAGAGTTAGAACATTTTTGGATTCAATCCCCAGTAAACACACACACACACACACACACACACACACACACACACACCAAAAAAAATTTAATGAAGCTGATAATTATACTACAGTTTTTATCCTTAGGAAATACACATTAAAGCAATAAACATTAAAGGGGCATGATACATGCAACCTAATTTAGAAACAGTTTAGAAAAAAGTATGTATGTCTATACAGTTGTATCTATAAGTATAAAGAGAGAGTAAGAGCCTGGTATGGAGGCACACTCCTATAATCTCAGTACTTGGGAGGCTGAGACAGGAGGATCACAGGTTCAAAGCCAGCCTCAGCAACTCAGTGAGGCTTTCAGCAACTTGAGACCTTGTTTCCAAATAAGAAACAAAAAAGAACAGGGGGTATAGCTTGGAGGTATAATGCCCCTGGGTTCAATCCCTAACACCCCCCCTCACACACACACACACACAAAAGAATAAGAAAAAAATAATAAGGATGTTTGCCCATCTGGGAAATGGCAATATAAGAGTTCTCTTTGTGGTACTGGGGATTGAACTCAGGGGCATTCTACCTCCGAGTTACACCCCCAGCCCTATTTTTTTTTTTTTTTATTCTTTATTTTGAAACCAAGTCTCACTAAGTTGTGGAGAGCCTCACTAAGTAGCTGAGGCTGGCCACGAACCCGGATCCTCCGGTCTCAGCCTCCCGAATGCTGGGATTACAAGTGTGAGCCACCACGTCCAGCTCTCTTCATGATTCTTGCAGCTTCTGTGTAAATCTGAAGTTATTTCAACATAAAAAGTAAAAAAGATGATTGACATATATTTACATTTATATAATTTTTTTTGGAACTGGGGATTGAACCCAGGGGCATTTTACCTCCATGCTACACCCCCATCTCTATTTAATTTTTTTTTTTGAAACAGGGTTTCACTAGGTTGATAAGACTGCCACTACTTGTCCTTGAACCCGTGATCCTCCTGTCTCAGCTTCCCAAATACTAGGATTACAAGTGTGCAGCACCGCCACACCCGGCTATAATTTTTAAGATGTTAATAAATTAATTTAAAAGGAGACATGACAAAAGCATTGCTTTATAATAAAGGAAGGCACATCTTACCCCAGTAGATGCCACAGGAAGTGGATTGGCTGTGTAAAGGCTTCTTTTTCCATCATAAACTGGTCTACGGTCTCCAAATATGGTTACTTTAAAATGTTGAACCATTGAGTCAACTACTTCCCTAAAGAAAGGAAAAAATACATTCACAAATGAAACTAAAAATATTAACTAAAGTAACTTCTGGCATTGTTTAAAACCACTGAAATTCTAAAAGACATTCATACATGATAAAGATTTTGCTTTCAGAACCATAGCTTCTTTTTTTTTTGTTTTGTTTTGTTTTTGCAGTACTGGGGATTGAACTCAGGGGCATTCTACCTCCGAGCTACACCCCCAGCCCTATTTTTTTATTCTTTATTTTTTGAAACCGAGTCTCACTAAGTTGCAGAGTGCCTCACTAGGTAGCTGAGGCTGGCCGCGAACCCGGATCCTCAGGTCTCAGCCTCCTGAATGCTGGGATTACAAGTGTGGTGGCCCACGCTTGTAATCCCAGAACCATAGCTTCTGATAGCAAAATGATTCACTGCCAGTCAAGGAAGATATGCATTTCTCAAAGACAGGAAAGAATGAATCCAGTAAATTACTTAATCATTCTGGTATACATTTGACCTGCAAAGTATCCTCCTTAGAAACTAGTTCACAATTCTTTTCATCATCTCTAAGCACTCCCTGACACATTCACCTTCTTTCTCAAAGAAGATGCTCTTTCTACTGTGCTAACATAGCACCTATCTCTATTAGAACATTCAGTCTATCATGTTATAATTACCATATACTTAATTCCCAATGTGAGCTTCTTGAGGTCAAAAGGCACACCTGTATTCCTTGTACTCCTCATCCTTACAACAGTATCCAGTCAGTCAGGACACTGTGGAACTTCCACTTTTATGCAGCAAACATTTTGAATCAATATACTGACATGGAAAGGTTTTCATGGCTTATGTTCTTTTTAAAATTATAGACTGCCGGGCATGGTGATGCATGCTTGTAATCCTAGTACTTGGAAGGTTGAGACAGGAGGATAGCAGGTTTTCGGCCAGCCTCAGCTACTTAGTGAGGCTCTCCGCAACTTAGTGAGACCCTGCTTCAAAATAAAGAATGAAAAATAGGGCTGAGGGTGTAGCTCGGAGGTAGAATGCCCCTGGGTTCAATCCCCAGTTCCACAAAAATAAATAAATAATAAAATAAAATAAAATTATAGACCATAGAGAATGATACCTAATATCCATAAATAATTATTTTTATACACACATATTCATAAAAACAATGAAAAGAGATCTGGGAGGATATGTACTAGAGATGTTGTGCTTACCTCTGGAGAGAAAATGATGGGGTCACAGGGTGACTTTTTTAATGTAATTACAATGAAAGTACACTCATATAGTACTGGTATAATTTAAAATAATATTAAAGATGACGGTGGTGGTGGTGGGGTGCATCTCAGTGGCCCAAAGCCCTGGATTTGATCACCAGCATCACATATACACAAAAGGATTCAAATTTAGCACAGGTAGTAGGGAGGGAAGGAAGAGAAAGAAACCACATTTTCCAGAACACGAACAAAAATTAAGTTGACTTGATACCCAGATTAATTTTCTCCATGGCACAAAATTTCTATATTCCCCCCATTTTTAATTTTATTTTACTGAAACTATTTAAATCAAGACCAGCTTGATACCTGTAATTCCAGTACGTGGGAGGCTGAGACAAGAGGAGTAAACATTTGAAGCCAGCGTCAGCAACTTAGTGAAGCTCAGTAACATTTGAAGCCGTGTAGTGAAACTTAGCGAGACCCTGTTTCTAAATAAAAAATAAAATAGGGCTGGGGTATAGCTCAGAGGTAGAATGCCTTTGGGGTGCAACCTCCAGCACCATAAGAAAGAAAAAAGAAAATGAAGAAATATTTTCCTAATATAGACTGAGTATCTGAAATGCTTAGACCCCAAAGTATTTCAGAGTTTGGAACTTTTTTTTTTTTTTTGGTGTGTGTGCGTGTGGTACTGGGGATTGAATCCCAGGGGCATTCTACTTCCAAGCTATACCTCCAGCCCTTTTTTATTTTTTGTTTTGAAACAGGGTCTCACTAGGGTGTTAAGAGTCTCATTATGTTACTGAGGCTGGCCTTGAACCTGCAATCTACTTGTTTTAGCCTCCCAAGTACTGGGATTACAGGTGTGTGCCAACATGCCCGGTTAGATTTTGGAACTTTTGCATATGCATAATGAGATATATTGGGGATGGGACCCAAGTCTAAACACAAAATTCATTTATGTTTCATATATACCTTATATATATAGTCTATAGATAATTTCATATAATATTATTAATAATTTTGTACATAAAACTACGTTTCATGGTGTGGAATTTTCCATTTGTGACATTATGTTGGTACTCAAAAAGTGTTGGATTTCAGAGCATTTTGGATTTTGAATTTTCAGATTAGTAATACTCTACCTGTACTAAGTCACAAAGATAACATGTTTTATTAACTTTGTATTTTTTGTTTGTTTATTTGTTTTGTTTTGTGTTTTTGCAGTACTGGGGATTGAACCCAGGGGCATTTTACCTCTGAGCTATACCCCCAGTCCTATTTTTTATTCTTTATTCTGAAACAGGGTCTCACTAAGTTGCGGGTGGCCTCACTAAATAGCTGAGGCTATCCATGAACCTGGATCCTCCTGTCTTAGCTTCCCAAGTACAGGGATTACAAGTGTGTGCCACCATGCCTGGCTAACTTTGTAGTTTCACCTATATTATTTGGTCATTAATCCATTTGAGGTTCTTCTTTATAAACAGTAAGGACCCAACATTACTTTTCTCCATATAGTGGAACCAGGTTCTCCATACCACCTAATTAACAGTCAATACTCAACCAATCAATTTGTAATGGCATTTTTATCTTATCAAATTCTCATATATAAGCCGGGTGTGGTGGTGCACGCTTGTAATCCCAGCATTTGGGAGGCTGAGACCGGAGGATCCGGGTTCGCGGCCAGCCTTAGCTACCTAGTGAGGCACTCCGCAACTTAGTGAGACCCTGTTTCAAAATAAAGAATAAAAATAGGGCTGGGGGTATAGCTCGGAGGTAGAATGCCCCTGAGTTCAATCCCCAGTACTGCAAAAAAAAAAAAAAAATTCTCATATATAAATCAAGCTGGCTATGGGTTCTCCATACTGTTCCAGTGGGTCTATGTATCAGCTCTTGTACCAATACCACGTTTTCACTATTACTAAGGTGCCATGTTGGACAGGGCAGTTCCTTTACTTTTTTAAGTTAACTTGAATATTTATGTAAACTTTAATTTTAGAATAACTTCCCCTCCAGAAAACTGTCAATACTATAGGAAAGGAAACATATCTAGTACTCTACACGAAGCAAATAATCAAACATCTTATGGGTAAAGAAACACCAAAGTGACTCTGTGTGTGTGTGTGTGTGTGTGTGTGTGTGTGTATGTGTGTGTGTAGGGGGGTACTGGGGACTGAACAACTCAGAGGCATTCTACCTCCAAGCTATACCCCTAGCCCTTAGTATGCTTAAAACATAAATTAGCATGTTAAAAGTTGTAGACACACAACAAGAGCAAATCTAATCCTAAACACTTAATGGGTTTTTTCCCCCCTTGTGTGGTACTGGAGATTGAACTCAGGAGTATTCTACCTCTGAACTACACCCCTAGCTCTTTTTATTTTTAATTTTGAAACAGGGTCTCACTAAGTTGGAAAAGTAGTATTGTTATGTTGCTAAGGCTGGCCTTGAACCTGTGATTCTGTCAGCCTTCCAAGTCTTGGAAACATAAGTGTTTGCAGTAAGAACATATTAGAGGATCTCAACTTACCTAATGCTTTTGTGGAAAGAGGCTCTAGATGACAAGTTTAAAATAAGCTAATAGTGTAATGTGGCTTCCTCAAAATTAAAGAACTCAGGTTACAAATATTTAAGTACCTAGAAAATAAGACAGGAAACTATCCTGCCTTACATTACACAGATCATTTCACATTTTGGAGTACTCTTGAGTGTGTGTGTATGGGGGGCACTGGTGATAGAATCCAGGGACATTCTTCCCCTGAGCTATACCCCTAACCCTATATTATTCTTTTATTTTGAAACAGGGTCTCACTAAGTTGCTGAGGCTGGCCATGAAACCACAATCTCATATCTCAGCCTCCCAAGTACTGGGATTATAAACATGCACCACCACACCTGTCTGGAATACTCTTCAACTTCAGAAAAATTTAAAACCCTAAACACTGAAACATAACTATAAGAAGGCAACCCTGATAGAAATCCACATATGACTAAATCAAACTCGAAACTTAGTCTGGAAAGAAAGACTTAAAGAAAATTATAGAAGTCTTTGGCTATTTTGATGGATAGTCATTTGAAAAACTAAACAGAAATCTATCTTGGAAAAAAGTTAGAAAAATAAATGGTATTAGATTTTGGAACAAAAATTTCTAAAGTTTCCTAACCACCATAGTGGATTATATGACTTTATGAACTACCTCAGTTAATCCTTGCTAGAACTTCTCAAAGAGCAGCTATATGACCAACTCTCAGGGAAGACATACATTAAAGATTAAAATCAAGAATCTCTATAATGCCCTCTGATAGCAATAATTATGAGAATACCAAGTTTTAAAAAAAAACTGTAGATTTTATCACGGCATCAGATCAGAAACTCTTTGAAGACATTTGATAATTTACTTTAGTCTCAATTCTACAGTATACTGGGCAATTTTAACACTCAATTACTTTTAAGTTCATAATAGGGGTGGGAGTATAGCTCAGTGGTAGAGTATACGCTTAGCATGTGTGAGGCCTGGGTTCAATCCCTAGCAGTAGCAGCACCACCACTACCAACAACAAAAGTTTATAACTGTCAAAATCTATGCTACAAGGGAATTAGCTTTCATGAGAATCATATTTATTATGCGTCTTCAATTTAACCCCTTACTAATATGGTATATTTCATTGGTATATTTAGAATTTTAGTAAAATTTTAATATGCAAGTTAAAAAAATGACAATTCCAGGGAATGCAAATTCTGATTCCTTAATTCAAAAAATACTATGGGAGCCGGGCGTGGTGGCGCACGCTTGTAATCCCAGCATTCGGGAGGCTGAGACCGGAGGATCCAGGTTCGTGGCCAGCCTCAGCTACCTAGTGAGGCACTCCGCAACTTAGTGAGACTCAGTTTCAAAATAAAGAATAAAAAATAGGGCTGGGGGTATAGCTCAGAGGTAGAATGCCCCTGAGTTCAATCCCCAGTACCGCCAAAAAAAAAAAAAAAAATACTATGGCAAAGGATAATTTATTAAGCTGGGCATAGTGACACATGCTGTAATCCTAGTACTTGGGAGGCTGAAACAGGGGGATCGCACGTTCAAGGACAGCCTCAGCAACATAGCAAGACTTTTAGCAACTTAGTGAGACCCCGTCTAAAAATAAACAAATAAATAAATAAAAATGAATAAAGGCCAGGGATGTAGCATACTGGAGAAGAAATAAACATACATGAATCTTAAGCCACATTCTGCCATTAAATTGATATAAAAGTTATTCTATCTCTCTGACTCTAGTTTATCAATAAAAATGAGACAATAGTCTTAAGGACCAAATGGTATATTAGTGAATATAATGGGGGGGGGGACAAATATGTATGATACTATATAAAAATTTAAGTATCTGATTATCTCACAAATATACTTCAAGAATTATACTAAAATTTTCTAAATAACAATGGATATTCCGCAAAGCATTAGCATCAACTGTAAATTGAGTTTTTTTCGTATATTGTAGCTGTGGAACATTAGTCTTTTTTAATTTTATTTTTTTGGTAATGGGGATGGATCCCCGGGGCATTCTACCTCCGAGCTACAACCCCAGCCCTATTTTATTCTTTATTTTGAAACAGGGTCTCACTAAGTTGCAGAAGGCCTCACAAATTGCTGAGGCTGGCCAGGAACCTGTGATCCTTCTGTCTCTGCCTTGCAAGTATTGGATTACAAGCTGTGCCACCAAGCCTGGCTTAGTCTTTTATGATAACAACAATGGTGGTTGGGTAGGGTGGGAGAATCTTCTGATCTTTTGCTCAAATGTAGAACTTTTTTTTTTTTGCTTGCGGTACTGAGGATGGCACCCAGGGGCATTCTACCTCTGAGCTATAC
>PVLC010025592.1:0-23505 GCA_004027655.1 Graphiurus murinus | reverse complement strand
CTGAGGGCAGAACGTCCGATTCAGAACATCATCGATGCATAGGAAACACCCGTTACCAACCCTGATGCCGCCCCCCCCCGCCCCAGGGTCCAGATGACAAGATGACGTCAACGTCAACTCTGCGGGCTTCAGTGCACCCCAGATCAGGTGACCCCAGCTGGTGGTTTTTAGACTCCTGCTGTTTCACCATAAACACTCTAACCATCTTAAAAACACATCTCAACAGCACAGGTGCATGTGCACCTGTAACCCCAGTATCTGGGAGGCTGAGACAGGAAGATCACGACTTTGAGTCTAGCAGGTGGTAACTTAGTGAGACCCTGTTTGGTTTCAAAAGGCCCTGAGGAGGAGTAGCTCAGAAGTAGAATGCCCCTGGGTTGGAATCCCCAGTACCAAACAAAATTAAAGCACCACCCCTGTTCCACCTCCCCCCCCCCCAAAAAAAAAAAGAAAAAAGAAAACCAGATCAACATGCCAAAGGAACCTAATCCACATATGTAACTCCCACCACCCAGTCTCCAGCATTCGGAAACATCTGGAACTCCCCCATTTCCCGCCCCCCACCTCCTCCCTCAGTAACCTAGGAGGGGGAGAAGCCACAAAAGCCTTGTGAGCTGCATTTATTTCCTCGAAGCTCCTGCAAGTCTAAAAAATAAGCTTCTCCCCACATTGCACTGGGGCAGTGACCTGCCTGACCCACCCTCCTGGCCCCGCAGCCAGCGCCACCTAACTTAATTTCCCGGAACACTGAAACCTGGGGGCGCGCCCGGTCAGCCCCCACCCAGGCGGCTTCTGGAGCTTATCTGAAGCAGCCCTCAGGTGAGCGGAATAACTTATTGATAATCATGCTGCCGTTGCCATTAGCTAACTTTTGAAGACCAACCCAACGGAAAGGAGCCGGGCCCTTAATTTCTTAATGAATTATTCTTTACCGTAGGATGGGGATTACGCCATGGAGAAGGCATATCATTACTGACAGAGCTGTCAGAAGGACGGGCAAAAGGAAAACTGGCAAGCTTTAATTTCTCTGCAGAGAAATGAGGGGCTCTTTGGGGATTAATCTCAGTATCAACATTGAGCTTCTGCCTCGGGGCGGCTGAGGAATTCAAAAGGAGTTGCGACTGAGTTTCCAGTGATGGAATCCAGCTCAAATTGTGCAGCTGACTTTGGTTCTCACCTATTCAAATGAGGACGGGGCTGAGCAGGTGCGAGGTGAGGGAGCGCTGCAGGCTGGCAGGGGACGGGGGCAGGCGTGGAAGGGGCTGGTGCGCGTGCACCAGGAGCCCCAAGCTAGAAAGCCCGGGCTAGCAGAGACGGGGTTGGGCAGGTGCACACGACCTGTTACTGTCAGACTGAGGTCTCTCCACCTCGTCGAGGGGCCTGGGGGCGGTGCGTGGAGGTGGCTGCCTGGGCAGGTGGCACCTCTGATCCCTCAGTTTCAAAACCAAGTGTCACATCCCACCATCAAGGGTGAATTCAGAGATGTTCTCTTGCCCTTGGGTCAAGGGGCTTGACTGAGACTGTGCCCTCCCCCTCCCCCTCCGTAGAGTCCTGTCGCTAGTATGACCAGTGGGAAACTGGCAGAGTCTGGCCTCCCCCCCAAAAACGGCAATAGCAGATCACAATCATGGGCAGGGTGTCCCCGACGGGCCTGAATTCAACACGGGGGAATAAAGACCCAACGTGGGTACTTTGGTTTTGAAAGTAAAATGCCCCTGGGTCCTCATACTGTGGAGGCAACCACGCTGGGAGGTGGGTCCCGGGGGCACGCCTGGGGGACTAGCCCCTCCCCTCCTCCCCATCACCATGCCCTGAGGACCTACAGCCCAGGCTCCGGCTCGGCGGCCAGCGGAAGCTGACTCCATATACGGACTGGACTCTGCAGCAGCAGGGCTACTAACGGGAAGTGGGTATGTTTGGGTCTGCGTATGCATGTGTCCCTCACTTAGATATTCAAAGAGCAGCTCCCCCAAGTGGACCCCGCCTGTGGAGACTGTGTTGGGGGATGCCCATCTTTGAGGAGCTGGGGGTACGGCGGGGTGTCGGTGCTCAGCACTCATTACAACCAAGCGTGCTAAGCCCAAGGAGAGCTGGACACCATGGTCATGCATGGCTTCTGAGCAGGTGGCATTGGAGCCGAGACTTGTAGACAGATAGGCAGAGGCTGGGTGGAGGGAGGGCGGGCTCCTCAGGAAGCCAGGCAGACTGGTGGAGGAGCGCAGGCCAGATCCAGGGAGTGGAAATCTTGGGTCTTATTCCGACAGTACCAAGAAGGGAATCAGACTCTAGAAAAGAGACAGTGTGAGCAGGCCGTCTCCTGGGATTGACTTCCCCTGAGTCTACAGTCACCGTCCAGAAGCCAGCTCACAGCAGCCCGGCACTGCGGCGGTTGCTCCCTGTCCTGTCACACCACAGGGCATTGGCCGCTGGCCTCACCTGCTCCCTAGGGCTCCCAGGGCGACTCCTGGGCGTTCCTCCCCTGCAGGAGGGCTCTGCTTCAGCCCTCTTCCTCACTCACTTCTACGGGGCTTCCAATTTTCTGCGTCCCTGGCCCCACAACTTCTGCCTCCAACCCTAACCTCCCACTTCTGTCTTTAGTCAAGTACCCTTTGGAATTCCCCCCGCTGCAGCTGGATCTGGCGTGAGCCCTAAAGGCCACACTTGAGGGCCAGCTCCCTGCCTGCGGTGAAACATCAGGAGGTGGGGCGTAGTGGGCAGAAGTGAGGTCACTGGCGTGTCCTTGCAGGGGACGTCAGAACCCTGACCCTTTCCTCTCTCTGGAGACTACAAGGTGGGAGCCATCTCAGTCGTGTTCTTCCCACCATGATGGGCTGTGCTGACACAGGGCCAAGTGACCTCATACTGAAACCTCTTCAACTGCGAGCCAAAATAAACCTTTTTCCTTTATAAGTTATCCATCTTAGATGTTTGAAAAGCTGACCTGCACACCAACTCTTAAAACGTCCTAGCTGTTCCTCCAGTCTGAGTGGCAAAGGTCGCTCCTGCTCACAGCCTGGCCTGGGCAGAAGGGGAGGCAGCGTCTCAGCCGAAGGCAGGCTCTGACCCGGAGGCTACGAGCCCCAGTGACAGGCAAAAGCAAAAGCTGGGTCTCCCGGGCCTGGACTGCAGGATGGCTTCCCGTGTCTACCAAACCTTTCTGCCATATGGAAGGAGAATTTGTGGATGTATGTACTGTGTGCTCTGTTGAAGTGGGATGTGTCCCCGACCTGGGCATCTGTACTGGGCCGCAGCACTGCAGGCCTCGCAGATGCAGACCTCCGGGGAGGAGGGACAGATGCCTGGTGGTAGTGCGGTATCTCTATGCTCAACGTCAAAGCAACTCCTACTCAGAAGGGGACACGGTGCCTGCCCAGACCCAGGACTGAGGAACTTGCTAGTCCCAGGATGGCAGAGGGCCGGGAAATATTACCTAAGATGCCACCATAACCCCATCATCAGATAACCACGTCAACTCAACGGCTACTGACTCAGAACCTGGACTGGCCTAGCACGCTGGCTGGGGTCCGAGGATGTGGACTCTTCACCTGCGGAACAGCTGTGGTGGCCTGGTCCAAGGTTTCTTTTACTTTACCCAGAAGATCGGTGTCCTGCGGGGCCGTGGAGTGGCACCCAGAGGCTCAATGTGACCCAAGACTCCCCGTCCACAGGCAAACTCGACACGAGCGTGGCATCACACTGCACACAGCACCCCCCCAACTCACTTGATTTTGCTGGCCCAAAGCTCCCCAGACCTCCACCTGCACCGCAGAGTCACGACCGCCCTGCTGCCAGGCAGGACACCCAGGTCCCCCCGTGTCTGGTCCGCTGCCAAGTCCTCGGGCTCCACCTGCCCCACTGGCCACTGCGGCCAGCTCTGCTCCCTTCCATGACGGCCTCCTGACTTCTCTGTCTCTCCTCCCCTTCTGTGAGGCCAGCGCCACTGTAGCCAAAGCCCACCTGGCAGCCGCACCAGGCCACCGTGCCCCTGCCACTGCGTTTGGGATGGCACTCAACTAGGCAAGCGTTCTGCCTCTGAGCTACGTTCCCAGCCCATACCACACTTTCTTGGCTGTCCCAGCAAACATGCAAGTACTTGGTCCCGTGCCTGGGGATTCTCCTCCTGGATCTTCATGTGGCTCACGCTCTTCCTCCGTCCTGGTCTCAGCCCGAGTGTCGTCTCCCCACCATCTTGCTGACCATCTGAAGCAGGTGGCCGCTCTGGCCCCCCGCTGCCTCTGCTTCAGCGCTCTTTGATGGTGTTGCTGTCAAGTATTGATCATCTGTTGTCTCTGAAACCACTCAAGCCACCTCAGCCGCCTTCTTCCCAGTACCTGCGACAGGGTCAGCAGATGGTCCCGACACACAACCACTCAGTGACAAGGACAAATGTCGCCAGGGCACACGAAACTCAATGTTAATCCGCCCAACCAACCATGTCTTCAAGAATGGAGCTGATAGCACAGAGATCGGCCATCATTGAGGCATAAACACCGGGTATCTTCGCCTGGGGATACAGGAGCCTGTTTTTACTGTCTTTTCCCAAAATTTGCCTCCCAGGTGTGAAAGACCTTAATATTTTTTTCCCTCTAACATTAAAAAAAAAATTAAACATAGAATTCAAAGACTTTCACAAGAAATACCCATGTACCTACCACTCAGATTATACATGTTATCATATTTTTGCAATGGCATCTAAGTTGCCCAAGCTGGCCTCCAACTCAGGATTCTCTTGCTTCAGCCTGAGTAGCGGGGGTGATGGGCATGTGCCACTCCTGGCTATCGTTAAGTTTATAGTTTTATCTCCTATCTTCCTCTTCTCCGCCTCCTTATCCATCTCCATATCTGCTGCATTTCAAAATAAGCTGCACAAAGCATACATTCCCAAGTATGTTAGTTCATACGTCATTAAGAGTCCAACGTCAACGAGCAGTTTTTCTTCCTTTGAGGTAGAATTTACATACAACAAAATTCGTGGCCTTCAGTGCACTCTTTGATGAGTTTTGACAAATACATATTCCTGTGGAACCCCAACTGTTAGGAATTCATGCCAGGATGTTCCCTCATGTCTCCTTCCTGCTAGTTACTGTCTGCACAAACCTAGAGGCACTCACACTTCTCATTTTTTTCCACCCCAGATCAGTTTTGCCAACTGTAAAGCTTCAACAAATAAAATCAAAAGCACGTGCAGTGCAATGTCTGGCTCCTCTGTTCAGCATGCTGCCGAGGCTCACCCACGTGGCTCTGGTGTCTGAAGTCCACTCCTTACTGAAAACGCAGGGACAGGGGTGCAGCCCTATGTGGATGCACCTTGAAGGTGCACATCTGGACCATCCCCATCATTGGTAATTATAAAGCTGCTATGAACACTCTTGCCTATGTTTACGTGGATTTAGGATCTAGGTTCTTCTCCCGTATGAATCTCTAAGAGTGGAAAAGCTGGGTGATAGTCTCTGGGGGCATTTAGTTTTACAAGTGGCTAGAGCCTTTACCAAAGAAGTTAAACCACTTGACATCCCACCACCACCTACGAGAGGTACCGACATGCGGTATTGGTAGCCTTTCTAACCTCTTCCATCCTGAAGTATATGTGACATCTTTCGCTGTGGTTTTAGTTTGCATCTCCTTAAAGATGCTCAACTTTTCATGTGCTCATAGGCCAATTCCTTTGTGAAAAAAATGCTTTGCTCAGATATTTGATCTTTTTATTGTGGAATTTTAGAAGTCTTGACACACCCTGCTTAAACATCCTATGTTAGATATCTGCTTTGCAGAAGTCTTTCACTTAGACTTGCCTATTCATTTTCTTAATGTTCTCTTTAATAATACTGACAATTTCTTTCATGGTTGTATCCTCAGTGTTACAATGTCTGCCCAAATCATGAAAATACTCACGATTCTTCTAAATGCCTTACCATTTCAGCATTACGTTTAAGAATATGTTATAGTTCAAATGGATTTCTGTGTATGGTGTGAGGTAGGGGTTAAGGTATTTTTTGAAGATCAGTATCCAGTTGTTTAACCATCATTTGTTGAAAAAGACTTTACCTCCTCACTGGTTTACCTGGCATCTTTTCCAAAGATGTACTGACTATAAAAGTATGGGTCTGTTTTAAAGTTCTGATCCTTATCACAGTGTCTTGATTGCCATTGATATGTAGGAAGTTTTGAAATCAGATAATGTAAGTCCTACAACTTCATTCTTCTTTTGCAAGGTTTAAATATCCTAGGTCCTTTGATATTTCCATATTATTTAACAATCAGTAGGGAATTTAGAAGCCTAAATACAAAGGACAGTTTATGGAGACTGACCTTATTGCCTCTTCCAGTGACTAAGGCACACTCATTCACTTCTCTTAGCTCTGCTCAATATTGTTCAATGGAGAGGTGATGCATATTTTTATTAATGTAAATCATTTACATTTGATGTTATTGTAAATGTATTTTTTTTTGCAGTACTGGGGATTAAACTCAGGGGCATTCTACCTCTGAACTACACCCCCAGCCCTATTTTTTATCTTTATTTTCAAATAGGGTCTCACAAAGTTGCAGATGCCTCACTAGGTATCCGAGGCTGGCTATTAATCTGGATCCTCCAGTCTCAGCCTCCCAAATGCTGGGATTACAAGTGTGCGCCACCACGCCCGGCTTGTAATTATTTTTAATTTAGTTTAAATTTCATCATAAATATAATTTTCATACATTTATGTATACAGTTTATTTTTATATATTAAAATTGTATACTTAACCTTGTTAAATTCACTCAAATTATTTTCAAAATCCTTTAAGATAGTCTATGCAAATAATTGTTTAATCTGAAAATAAAGATGGGTATATTTATGTTTCTGATATGTACTAATTTTTTGTCTTCTAGTGTTGTATAGTACTCTGTCTTTTTTTCCTTTTAAAGTATCTTATAGAAAATATACAGTAGGATCTGGCTTCTTTAACCAGTCTGGTCATCTATGCCTTTTTATTTGAATCTTAAGAACATTTACATGTAACACAATCATCAATATGGTTGGATTTAAGCCTACCAACTTACTATTTGTCTCATCTAATCTGTGCGATGCTTTAAGTTCAACAGTTAGCACCCTGCTGTATCATCTCTTAGCTTGTAAGCTATATATTTTGATTTTTTTTAGTGGTATTCTACAATTTTTTATATGCACCCTCCACTTATCTAAGCCTGGCCTCAAATATTCTCCTTGCTCACAATAATACAAGAAACTTAACATTTCCAATTCCTCCATCCTATCTTTTGTGCTACCATTGTTTTATTTCTGCATCTGTTAAAAAACTCAAAATATTTACTAATTTTACAGTGAACAATCACCTCTTATAGAAAGTAAGGACACTGAGTAAAAAATTGCCGCTCTCGTTGGCCCATTCTCTGGGTCTAGCGACGTGTCGCTCCGCCCTCCGGGGGTTGCTCAGCCTTCGCTCCCAGTTCTCTGCCTGGCCTCAGGAAGCTTACACACACACACGACTTGGTATTTTGTAGACACGCTCATAGATTTCTGGATTTTTTTCCCCCTTGGTACAGCTTCCTCCTCTCCAGCACTCTGCCCACAGATTCCAGCCAGCTCCACCACCAGGCTGCACAACTAGAATTTTTGTGGCATCGTTAACTTTAAAGCAAACACCGAGGAGAACCTAAATGTCCACGGACAGAAGGACAAGAGACAAAAGGTGGCACGTTTGCGACTTGGGACTCTGAGTGGCAGTAGAAGGTGGTGAATACTCTCTCAAGATTCAAGATACCTGGTCTCAGGGGTCCATTCACTGCAGACGAGGGGCTGGCGAGGGCGGGCCTCACAGTGCCAGCTCTCTTCCATTTCTTAACCTCGCTGGTGCAGGTACGGCCTGCCCCTCATTATTCATATTCTATATATACATTGGGAAGGTTCTTTTGCCTTAATATTTCATAGTAAAAAGAATGAAACCAACTAGGTATCAATGCACCATGCCAGCATACCTAGAGAACCACGTGCGATGGCTTTTCTCCTCTTCCAATGAAAAGTAACTCAAGCAGGCACCGGTTCCCATGGCCGTCTTGCTCCCCCCATGCTCAGGACAGGTGCAGCTGCAGAGTGGCAGCAGTAGCAGCCAGGCACCCGGGTCCACGCTGTGAGGGCTGTGTGGCCCCGCCCACTCTCCAGGGCCCACGGCTGGAAGAGGAGCCTTGGCTTATTTGTGACTGACTACACATTTCCAGGCACTGTGCTCGGTTGCAGGAGGCAGCCCTCCCGTCGGGCCCCAGGAACGCGCCCCGGCAGCCCGCAGAGCCCTGCTTGGGGTGCACCAGGGCCATCGAGGCAAAGTCGGGCAACGTTCAGTCTAGTACCGTCTCTGTCTTCCTCGCTGCCCCCACTAGAACTCGTTTTGTCCACGGCACACTGAAGAATGTTTCTTTGCTGCTCAGGAACCAGACACGAAGGAGTGAATTAAAGAGCAAAGAGCCAGGGGCTGGGGGGCGGATGCACGGAAGTGGACTCTGCAGAGCGGGAGGGGTGGGGGAAGAATCACCCCGAGTCGGAGGGCGAGCAGCGGGGAGGCGCCCACCTCTGCCCGGCGCTTGGCAGCGCCCTTCTCGAAACCCTGGGCCTTGGTTTCCCTAACTACACCATCGACAGTGCTGGCAGATTCCCACGGGCCCCGACGGAAGGCAACACCAGTCCAAAAAGCCCCGCTGCCTTCTCAGGGCCCTTCCACAGGTCAGAGAGGTCGGTCCCCGGGCGCTCTCTGCAGCTGGAGAACAGAACGCTTTGGCCTT
Organism: Graphiurus murinus; assembly: GCA_004027655.1. Lineage (NCBI taxonomy): Eukaryota > Metazoa > Chordata > Mammalia > Rodentia > Gliridae > Graphiurus > Graphiurus murinus. The sequence continues at coordinate 14,732 of PVLC010025592.1, read as the reverse complement.
GGAGCTGTGCTCATGTAAATTACACGCTTCGGGGGACCACGAGTCCTGGCCTTGAAGCCAAGACTCGCTCCAGAGGCCAAACTCCAGTCAAGCGCCCTGCACGAGGGTCGTGCTGTGGTCAGCCCGGTCAGACGGCTGACACAGTGCTCTGTGCGCCCACCCCACTGCACAAGGGTTTGCAGGGGAATGTACCGAGGGGCAAGGCCGTCTCCTCAGAGCCACCCCCGGGCCAGAGCCAGGCAGGAGTTGGGGGAGCATAAACCGAGCACTGGTGAGACCAGCTTTTTAATACAAATTGGGCCATTAATAATATTTAAATGCATTAGCCTTAACACAAGTAAACAACACCCCCAATGAAACACTGAAAACACATCCTGCTTCTAGAAAAGGAAAACAGGCGTCGCCACATCTCACCGTCCCCAGGTGGGGACTCGGTCCCCGGCCAGGTGTTCAGCACCGAGGCACCACGGCCAGCCATGTGTGGGACCAAGATGTGGGCTGTAAGGCACATCAAAAGGTGTTAATGGTTTCAATATTTATCTGCTGCAGGGAAGCACTCTAAAAAGAAGACAGGAAAAAAAAAATTCTGCTAATGGCTGTGTCTTTGCCATTAAAATGAAAAGCTTAATGCATCTTATAATCAGAGGACAATTTGCAAATCATTAAGAGAAATGTAAAATTCCATTAAAATACAAATCAAGAGACTCTCCCTGGACTAATAATCTTTTTGATATTATTTTGCATTTCACCATTTCTGTCCCAATACCCAGGCCCCGCGAATGATCAGCGCCGGAGCATGCTATTTACCACGGCCTACTTCTTTAACGAGAGACGGAGGGAAGGGTAATCTGCTATTCAGAGCAGGTACTAATGAAGAATTCCATATATTCTGAAATTTAATTAAAACCCCAAAGATTTCAAATTAGATGCAATTTGAAATGCCTGGGGCAGAAATACATGCACTTGCGTGGCAAGGGTATCAGACTGAAAGTTGATACCGTAATTGGTCTTGATGTATTTTTGTGTTGCCGGGCTGAAGCACAGAACTCATAACCATATAAAAATTCTCTGTAGATTACCTGCTCATTGAAAATGCCATCACTCAGGTAGTCCTCTACTAAATTACCATGCTACTAAAATCACAAAGTGATTCGGAGAGGGTAGTGGCACAGCTGGTCGACGCTGCCAGTGAGTTATGCATGCGTCAATGCTGCCTTTTTTCTTAGTAAAATATGCTCAGTTGAATATTAAAATATAATTGGCATTCAACCTAAGTAGCTTAAACCATTTTGTTATCTTCTTTTAAACTGATTTGGCTCCTCCACAGTTATTTTCAAGGATGCGATTCACAAACTAATGACACCATCATATTCAGCTAGATTTGTGCTGTTTTACATTTGTCATAAATAGGTATGGTTTCTACAGCCTTCTAGGGATGGCCTTTAATACGAGCTGCTCTTGAACATCAAAGGCCCAATTCTTGGGGAAGGAGAAGGAGGGATGTGCCATTTATGTTGGTTCTTGCATATTTTATTCAGAAAAGACGAAGAGATGCGAATTTCCTATGGAAAGTGGGTCTTGGCCACAATGAGCCCCCTGGCTCCTGAGCTCGGTTGCTAGGTCTTCCTCACACAAGGAAGTGAGGGAAGGGCAGGGAGAAAAGCACAGTTTTCAGGGCAGGCAGTACTGCACAGTGGAGGAAGGAACATGGGTGTTTTAAAAAAGCAGATAGCACATGCACACACGTTTACGAATGGGTCCTCCTTTTTACATGGTATGTGTTTACACACAGAGTACTGGCCAAGAAAAGAAATAGTTGCCACAGTGACATATACACCTTGTGTACTTACCCGGCTGAGAGGCAGGGCTCATCCGAGACTTTCCTTACCAAATATCACCAACGTCTGCCTTACTGTTTGGGAGAAGAAAAACCCTCACCTGAACCTAACTCAAGTATTTAAGAACACTTGAAGAAAACGTCTTTTTTATCTTGTTCAGTTTTCAGCTTCAGAAGTAATTTGCTGTAATGGCATAAATATGTAACACAGGGCCGGACACATCCGGCCGAGCTTCCGGGAGGCTCGCCGCCCTGGAGAATCCTCCACCCTCCAGGCAGCCTGCCATAGCCCACTGGTGGCTCCACGCCTCTGAGAGAAAGGGACATTCGATTTTTAATTTTGCCACATGAAATAACCTGTAGGACTGAAACTCATCAAGCTCACATTCCAAGTCAGCACGAACATAGGGTTGCAGGCAAAAATCATGTGTTACAGCATGCAAGTTAAGTCATGGGTTTAACACGTTTGGCAATGAACAAAACCTTTCTGGCACTATTGCTACTAATTTTATACCAATGCGTAACATATCGATAACCCACAGTCCAATTTCTATGTCCATTTTATGAAAATATTTTCCTTATATACAGAGGTAGTTGAGATAATTCTGTTAGTGATACTAGAATGACTTCAGAATGTACTAACACTTGTAAAATGTGAACATACAACATTTTATGAAAAAATATTTTCATGTAAACATTCTCTGCGAGTGGCACACACGTGTCTAATGACTGAAGCAAGAATAAAAACTTTAAAACAACATCTAAGTCAAAAGTCTGGTATTTACTTGAAAATATAGACTGATAGAAAATTCCTATTTTTCAGAATCCCTTGCAAATTTCAAATGATCAGAGGTGAGGATGCATTTCTATTTCCTTGTAGCAGCAGCCTGATGACTTGCTGGAGCAGGGGAGGACAACTTCCAAGTCTGGCATTAGGACAGAGATGACCCCTCTAAGCATGTTGACATACATAAGGAGGGCTTATCTAAAAAGAAACTTTTTTTTTTGGTACTGGGGATTCAACTCAGGGGCATTTACCTCTGAACTATACCCCCAGCCTCATTTTTTATTCTTTATTTTGAATCAGGGCCTCACTAAGTAGCTGAGGCTGGCCATGAACCTGCGAATCCTCCTGTCTCAACTTCCCAAGCACTGGGATTACAAGCAATCACCCCTGTTCTTAAAAGAAACTTTTGCATCTCCTATTTCATTAGTAAATGTTAAGTCACATTTCAATGTATTTCTCCTACAAGCACTACTCATCATAAAGTCAGATGCTGTCAGCCCTATTTACCGTAATGGAGGCCCTCTTCTTCAACAGGGCTTGACTCGCACACGGTCCATGGTTCACTAGACTCAGTCGCACCGTGTGTGCGACACCCCCAGCATAGAGAGAGCCTCAAGTTCACTCCCCCTGACTCCTGGAAACCTCAGGCAGCCAAGGCCCTGGCTGCTTGCCTCCTGGGCTCCAGAAGGAACCCTCAAGTAACCTGGCCTCCTGGAACCTTGGGAGGTGCTGATAAAGTCAGAGGCCTCTTTGGGCAGGGGTACTGCATGATTTCTTGGGGTCTAGCAGGCTGGGGTGCTATCCCAGCCAGTACTGGCAGACCCTGAGCCACAATTTCCTCCCACAGGAGAGAGGCGGACATTTCACTAGACCTCCTGCAGGCAAGCGTGAGGCGTGAGCATTTCACCGACCAGGGATCCCAGAACTAGGTCTGCCTTACACAAGTTGGTCTCCATCTTCCCATATGCGGGCCACTACCACTGCTCAGGGCATTACTAGTCTGTGATCTTCAAGAAAAGGCATAACCGCCGGGCGTGGTGGCGCACATTTGTAATCCCAGCATTCGGGAGGCTGAGACCAGAGGATCCGGGTTCACGGCCAGCCTCAGCTACCTAGTGAGGCACTCTGCAACTTAGTGAGACTCGGTTTCAAAATAAAGAATAAAGAATAGGGCTGGGGGTATAGCTCGGAGGTAGAATGCCCCTGAGTTCAATCCCCAGTACCACAAAAAAAAAAAAAAAAAAAAAAAAGGCATAACCTGGCCCAAAGTATCCGATACCTCTGAAGGTTCTGGTTGGCTTTGAGGACAGTCTCCCAGGGTCTCCTGGTCTCCAGCGTGCAGGAGCCTCTTCCTGATGCACTTCAGTTTTTGGACAGTGGGGCTGTTTGCATGCGGCAGGTTTGGCTCACTCTTCCCAAGTTCAAAGGGTGAATTATACATGGGCTTTCCGCCCTCTCGCTTGGCTGTGTGCAAATTCCTAGACCAGACAGACGCAGACATACGTGACCCCAACCTTACTTAAGCTGTCAACACACGACAGCAAAGCACTCCTTAAATGTGCAGTTCTGTTTCAAACATAATGAATTATTAAGAATGATAAACTTAGTATAGGGTGAGGCAGAGCAAAAGTGTGCAAAGGAGTTTTTTTTTTTTTTTTGCTATTTGCTACTGGGATTAAACATAGGGGCGTTTTACCTCCAAGCTATACCCCCAGCCCTATTTAATTGTTTTAGTTTGAAACAGAGTCTAAGTTGCTAAGGTTGACCTCAAAACTGCAATCCTTCTGTCTCGGTCTCCCAAGTACTAGAATTACAGGTATATGCCACCATGCCTGGCTTTGTTTTTTTAATTTGTGATGTTGGGGATGGAACTCAGGATTTTGTGCATGTCAGGCAAGCATTCTACCACTGCACTACGTCCCTAGCCCAGATCCATTTTAATAAATTCCTTGAGCAATAATTCTCAAAATTAACTCTGCACGTGTGCGTGTACACGCTCACGCATGTGACCTGTCTGTGACTTTGCTGTATCTCAGGGAGGGGTGAGAAGTATAGAAATTTGTAGGCAGAATCTTATGAGCAAGAGTTCTAGAGGATTCCGATGGTTAGCCCTCCCTATCCCTATCCCACACAGGGGCGGGATACTTGAACAGGAACTTGAAAAGCTGTCTGCTGAAGTGAATCCTACTTGAGCCTTTAAAAACTCTCCTGGCCCAAGATGTCTCCCTAGTAAAAAGGAAAGGACAATACCATGACAACTGCCAGGCAGAAGCCTGCAGAAAACACACCAAAGGACGGACTACAGCCTCATCTGAGCTCCGGCTCTCGGGCCCGTGAAACTCACCAACGTGCCGGCATGCAGCTGCTCAGTCAAGCTGCGGGGAAAGAGGAGAGGGCCAGGCCTTGCGGAGCTGGTGAGGCTGGCCAGAGCCAAGCAGGCAACCACCGCTGCAGGGGCTCCCCGGCCCCTGAAATGATGTTTTGTGCTCAGGCGGGGAGCCCCTAGCCTGGAGAACCCCCCAGCACTTGGAGCTGTGCATTTGGGAACATCTAATACCTTCCTTCAGCTGAGGCCTGGGGGTGGGCTGAGGGAGGGAGCTGCCTGCCCTTCTTTCTAAAGGGGAAGAGTGGGGAAATAGACCTGGTCTCTGGTCCCCAGGAGATACGCTCTTTGGGACAGGGTGACCGAGCCCTGACAGTCAGGGGTTGGGGAACATCTATGATGATGGCCGCTCTTGACCTTGGTCACTTTCATCCGCACCCCTGCTGTGCATACCACATGGACCCTTCGCTCACACTCTCTCCTGCCCCACCTTGGACTTTAAATGTCCCGCCACCTCTGGCTTCTGTCCCGCTCCACGGCGCAGAACCTCGCTGGGCTTTACGCCCCGGGATGCTAATGATGGGTTCTCCTGCCCGTGGCCTCTGCTACTAATGTGAGGCAGCTGATGGTGGCCAGTTCACCGTCTAGTTCCTCCAGGTTTGGGACTGAGTCTCTATCTTCTTTCCTGGCTGGCGTTCAGAGGCCTCAGACCCAGGTACCCAGAGTCACTTTCCTCGGAAGAGGACTTGGCGGCGGTGAGGGAGATACAATCACACTCCTACCAGCTGTTTCTTTCCCACTTAATTGAAGTGCAGCATCGTTAGCACTTTCTAATCAATAAACAGGCACTGGAAGGGGGCTACAAACCTCCCAGCTCCAGATACTATCCCAGCAAGGTCAATGATTCTTAAAAAACTTGTTTAAACTAAGGGTTAACAGTGACGGCTCCCAAGCAGATCCTGTATACACACCCCTCCTGAGAGGTTATCTACTCTCTGCATTGACCATTTTTTCTTCTCTTTAAATTTCAGGGGAGCAGAGTGGAGCGCAAAGCTTGCGCCTGCTGAGGACGCCGGGAGGCCCCCTCGTGGCCACACACCTCGGTGGACGTGCTCCGGCTGGACGCAGGGCATTCAGAGGCAGGCCTGGGTGCCTCCTTCCCGGGAGACCACCCGGAGCAGGGCAGGCACCTGGCCAGGGGTGCCTCTCCCCAACATGGGTCTCAGCCAGGGGAGCGCCCAGGTAGGGAAGCAGGGCAGGCAGGGCTGGGAGGAGCAGCCCTTGCTTGGGAAGGGCGGGCTCTAGTGAGGATCCAGGCTGGCTTTGAACCCAGATCCTCCAGTCTCAGCCTCCCAAAGGCTGGGATTACAAGCGTGCACCACCATGCCCGGCTACTATTGTTTGAAAACAACTCAGACTTCGTCTGTTGTGCGCTATCACCTGGGGGTGAGCCAGGGATGCACCCGGATAGCACGCCTGCCACTCGTCAATCCTTAGGACTTTTCCCAGATCAGAAGTCAAACCACATGAAATACTTGATCAGTTTTAACCTACAAATATAGCAATTTCTTTTTTATTGTTCAGCTTAATACATGTTTTTGCAACTATCCTTAAAAACAAACCAAGAACAGCCTCTGGAAGGGAGGTGCCATCAGTAGACAGGAGAGGACTCTGGGCAGGACAGGCGGGGCCGGCACTGAGGATGAAGTAACTCACTCTGAGGGCAGAAAATTGGCGAGCCAGGGCTTTAGCGGGAGCCGCGGGGGGAGCCTGTCATTCTAGTGTCACTCCTCCTCTGCCCTCGCCCCTGGCCTGGATCATCTGTCTCCAGCTCCTGCTCCAGGTCTGGCCCAGCCCGCAGGAGGACAGGCCACTCACAGGCCCCACTCCCCGGCCGGCACCGCTAACTGGCTTGCAGACCGCTGGTGATTTCCTCGCAACACAGGCCTCTGCACCTTTCATCTGGTCACAGGACACCACACCTCGGGTCAGTTTCGGAGTTTACAGGCTTGCTCCACCCCCAGGATGATACAACTTCTTCCTGCCCTGTCTTATAATTTTTGCTCTGAGCCCTCAGACCTCAGCTGACTTGTGTGGTTCACTGACGAGAAGGAGAGGCCACGGAGAAGCCCTGCCTCGCCAGGAGTGCAGCAGCCCCAAGGGAAGACCGGGGACGGAGGAGTACCCTGCCCCCAGGCTCCCAAGCCCTACATCAAAGACCAAGACCCTGCCGGGCATGGTGGCACAGGCTTGTTATACCAGTACTTGGGAGGCTGAGACCAGAGGATCCAGCTTTGAAGCCAGATTCAGCTACTTTGCGAGGCCTTCCACAACTTAGTGAGACCCTGTTTCAAAATAAAGAATAAAAAAATAGGGCTGGGGGTGTAGCTTGGAGGTAGAATGCCCCTGGGTTCAATCCCCAGTGCCAAAAACCAAAACCAAAACCAAACCCACACCAAACTCCTCTCTCTCACTTCCCTGGACCACAGAGCAGCACCCCTGCAGTTTGTGTCCTGGAAGGCTGGAGGTACTCGGCAAGCAGGATTCACATTTCACATACATGGTCAACTCCCTCCCCACGGCACCTGGTGCCAGACATGTGCCTCACAGGGGTGTGATGGAGGACCTTTAGATGTGCACGGCATCCTGCAGAGGCCAACCCATCCACCCCAGAGAGCCCTTCTGGGAAACCTGGCGGAGACAGTTCTGTGTGACACAGAAGACAGGCGCTCGGGCATACAGCTGCACAGTGATCGTTCATTTCACACACAGACCCACAACAGCGTCCGCAGCTTCCTCAGTCACTTTTTGCAGTGCACTAGTGTACTCGGCACTAGCCCAACCTCGGGGGCTGCTGTACTTGCTTCCCTGAAAATGCAACTCCAGTTTCAAGTGCATTTTTGCTGAAAATCACAGCAGTGATTAGAATTCCTTTAATTGTTCTTCGTAAGCACCATAGTTTGTAATTCAAGATTGCTTCAGGTTCTCTATACCTAAAATCTCAGGGTAGTTTTTTTCCCCCCTTAAGGATATGTATATATCTACACACAGATCTCTGAATATGAATATACATTCATTTCCATCGAAATGATTATTTATAAAAATCAGTATGCAGAATAAACTTCCGGTATGTGTCTGGAATGTTAGCTGCTCTGTTAGCTGTTCAGAAGAGCCAAACAAAAGCTTTAAAAGAAATGCCTGGGAAAATGTTTGTAGGTTATTGAAGACTCAAGTGTTTTTAGCAAAGGACACTGAAGCAATGAGTTCTCAATTCATTGCTTAAGAAGCATGTATCTGATGTGTCGAGTTTGAAAAACTAAAGACTTATCTAAGACACAACACTGGTGTTGCTATGACGTAGCTGTCACCAAGCGAGTTTACAGAAGTGGCTAATTGTTCATGTACGGGTCTCGTTTTCTGTGCTGTTGGCAGGCAGACCGTTTAAGTTAACAATGAGCTTATTGAAAAATTTACTGCCATTCAGATGTGTTCCTGTTTAAGCCTCCAGCCAGCAGGAGTCAAGAGTCGATCTGCACGCATCATTTTAACTGCCTTTGCCAAGAATCACGCAACCACGTGCCAAAACTAACAGGACCACTCGGATCGGGTGGGGCCCTCAAGCCCGCCTCCCCCAGGCTCGCCGCACGCCGCCCGAGTTGGGATGACGCGACAACAGCCAGTTGTGCAGTCAATAAGTGAGCTGCGACTTCGGTGACAGTTAATACGTCGGGCTCCCTACGGCCGAGCATGAGGGAGGGGCGCCATTACCCACCTTGCTGGAACACGGGATGGTGGAGAGCGGGCACCGGGAGTCCTCCAAGGGCCTCGGGCTTGTGGAAATAGGCCTCCAGCCAGGCTGCGCACTGCTCCAAAGGCTCGTTCGTTCCCTCAGGACTGCTGAGAACCTCGGGAGCGTCTAGGGCCTCGGTACGGCTGCAAGAAAGATAACAGGGGCTTAGTAAGCGTGGGCCCTGCCCTCACACGCGTGGAAAGCAAACTCTTGCTGCCTCTAACAGAGACACGAAGCTCCTGGGTGCATGCTCCACTGGCCGTGCAGCAGGTCTCCGAGCAGAAAGGCTGACTGAGAGAGGCTGGACAGAGGAGGCCAGGTGTCACCACATGCCCCCTTCCACTTCCTGTTCACTAGCCCAGGAGGGGCTCCGGTACAGCCTGAGCACGGGGTGTACCTTGAAGAGCAGGAGCACCGCACACAGGAGCAACCCACCAGAGTGCAGCATACCTGTCTAGCGTTCGAGACCACACCCCTGCAGCTGAGCTGGCCACGTGTTAACCAACAATGTTCTCCAGAAATACCATCAGAGTAATCAGGTTACACCAGCCCACCCTGCCACAGTGGAGGGCATATCCCGAGTCTTGCAGAGTCCTCAGAGTGCTTCAGGCCTGTGCTGCCCAGCGCCACAGTGGCCGCTCTGCCTTGGCATCACCCCACGGGCTCAGCTCCTCGGGGTCATGCTGTGACTTTACGCCCTGGGACGTGCACTTGGCTCCTGGTCACCGTCTCCCCTTTGCCGTCCTGATCACTCCTCAAAGACATCGGCTGCGTCCTCGAGGGTGCTCATCCTGTCTCGTGATCTGGCCCTTCCTGGAGCCCACTGCGCCTCTTGGGCGGGGTCCAAGATGCACGCACTCTGCAGACAGACAAAATGCTCCTGGTTAGAGGTGGATTGCTTTGGGGCTCTGGGCTGTACAGTTCTACAGGAGATCTAGCTTTTATTCCATTTTCTTAGGACCCCAGATGCATGGGGCATAGGCACTAGGTCCACTGTCTTTGATCATTTTCCTTCTTTCCGAGGCCCTGAACAGGTGGCCCACTTCTGTGCCGTTTCCCAAGCCTGACAGATGATCTTTCGTCTCCTCTCCAGAAGGCAAGCTTCAGGGGCTCCGGTGGGAAGATGGAGATCCTGTGGTGCAGGGGCAGGGCACTCCTGGAGCCCGTCAGGCCTTCCTGGGTACCCAGGGCCGCTCTGCCTAGGCATCCTGCACCCTGAGAGAGCTGGTCTGCTCGCTTCAAGCTACAGACCGTCTTGCTTGCACACGCCCTTGTGAGCATCCCAATGACGAGGGTCCTCATTCGCCTGGAAGCCTGGCCCAGCACAGGTACAACAGGTGTGGCTGAATGCCCAGGAGCATGGGCCCGAAGCTCTTCTTTCCATGAACAGACATTGCTGAGAGAGAGAAACCAGACAATGAGGAGACGGCACTTCCCTTCCGAGCCTCTCTGGGAGACGCCCTGTGCTCTGCCTGGCGAGTGAGCAGCATCCCCAGGGCCTCGTGGTGCCTGGGCCCACAAGCTCTCATGGTAAAGGTGCAGACCATGCAGCCCGAGACACATCGGGGGCAGACATACCCAGGCGGTGTCTCTCAGGATAGCCAGCAGAGGCAACGGATGCGACGTCCGTGTCCCCTTCAGGATGTTGGCGTGTTCAGGAGGGGACCATGGAAACGGCACACCCGGGCCGGCCTCAAGATGTCTTCTTCAGGGCTTCTCCAGAGCCGGTGCCATGGCTCCTGAGGCTCCTGAGGCTCCTGAGGCATGTGCCTGGAAGAGCGGCTGAGCTGCAGTGGCTGCCTCTGCCATGGTGGCCAGGGTGAGCGGCAGAGTCAGCCTCCACCTTGAGTGCGTTCACACGTGCTGTTTTGGGCGGGGGAGGCCCTCGTGCGACGGCGTGGGGCTCCTGTTCTGGGCGCTGCACATCTGGCCCTGCAGGGGCCCTGGGTGATGCTGGAGAGCTTGAGCAGGGGCTGGCCGACAGGCCCATGCTGGAAGCCAGGCGTGCAGGATGGGGCATTCGGGGTCACTAGTAGCCGCTGCCAGGTCCTTAGGTCTTCCTGATCATAAACTTCCACAGGTGGGATGCTTTCTGAGGGAGAGGGCCCAGTTAGGGGAGACCATCTAAGCATGCAAACACAGGAGGCCGTTAGGGTGTGGAAGGAGAAAGGCCCGTGAGCTCAGGACAATGACCGGTCACAGACAGAAGGCAGAGAGGCCAAGTCAGGCTTGAGAATCAAACCCTGCAGGGCCCATCCTGCTGACATGACAGGTGGGCAGAACAGGTCCCTGCTTTTCCAGGCTGCTGTGAGGCCAGAGAGTGCCCTCGTTCAGCCCCATACCCTGAACATAAACAGGTTGCTGTCTCAGCCGGAGCCATGGCCTGGAAAAACCCTTGCTGGGCCCGGGCCCAAGAGGCCCCCAAGGGTGCCACTCACGCTGCAGCAGAGGAAGGGAAATGTCTCCTCATCGCCTGATTTCTTTCCCTATTAGCGACATCTGATCACGGGAAGGAGGACTTCTGCCCCGTGCTTGGCTTAAATATTAGCCAAGTCTATAGACACACTCTCAGTCCTTCTATTTTCACTTTGCTCTGCACTAACCAAATGACTAACGTACAGGTGATGCCCAAGAGGAATGGGGAGAAACCTGTAATGGGCTTTGCCATGCTGACCCCCAGGGACAGCGGAAGAGAGCCTCGGGGGTAGGGTGGTGTCCCCCAAGAGTAGACCAGAGCCCCCCGTGGACGGTGGCACACACACCACCACCACCAGCCTCCGGGCTAATGCAGCCTGCTCAGACAGGAGGCAACAGGGCCGATGTCCACGTGCGGTGATCCTCAGCTGAGAATGCCAGAGGCACAGGACCGCCTGGAGACCCTGTTCCAAACTGCCGCAGTCTGGTGTCTTCTGCAGCGACAACTCAGGTGGCCTCTTCCACAGAGCCAGGTGGTGGTGGAGGCTGGGACATGGATCCAGTAAGCAGCCAAGGATGGGGCCTCACGGTCAAGAACAGGGTTAGTCTTCGGGGCTTTGGGGGCTGCTCAGTCATTTCACACCACAGCTGGGGTACCCTGGAAAAGCTAGCCTTCAATGTGCAGGATGGGTGTTTAAATTTGAGAGGTAGGGGCTTCTGCACCCCACCCCCATGCCCACCAAGCCTCCAGTGGCACCCTTTCTTTAGCAGAGGCTCCCCGAGGGCATGGTGGGCTGGCCTCTGGGCCCTGCCCAACGCCGGGGCCAGCTTCCGCCTCACAGAGGGAGCACAAAGTGGAGCTGCGATTCCTAGCATTTCCCACTCTTAAAAGGATATGTGAAGAATTTTTATAGTAGTAAAATTCATCTTAAATTGATTTTTTATGCTTGTGCTAAAGATCTCACCTCTGATTTACTCTGTAGTTCTCCTTTTTAACTCTTTCTCGAATGGCATTAGATAACTAGTCATGGGTGAAATGTAATTAAACAGCTTTGATTCTGAAGCAAGGATTTACGAGGCTACATTTAAAATGAACGGCATTAAACACACACATAAAACCAGATTTTTAGAGCCATGACACAAATTTCCATTTCTACAATAAAATGAAATTTATTCCCCGGCCCTGCCCTCTCTTCCAGCCTCGCCCCTGGAAGAGCCACGGAGTGACAGCTTGGAGAAGGGCCCTTCTTATGATGGAGGAGTTTCTTCCAGCTTCCCTGCTGGCGAACCCTGAAACTCCGCTAATTACAGGCTCCGTGGGCCACACACTTTTAAATCCTACACGCAGGCCTTCCCAGCGCCGCACCGGGCACTGACGCGCAAACCGCTGTGGCCAAGTCACGTCTCCCGGAAAGCGCAGTTTGCAGACCCGAAGGGCGCAGCTGCAGGCTCTGCTGTGGATCCCGGGGTCTCCAACACAGCTGGGGTGCCACAGCATGGCACAAGGCAAGCCCTTCGCCCCCACGGCGGCAGCCTGTGACCTGGGCACGTCAGTCCCATCTCCTCAAGCCTCTCTCAGGGTGCCGCCTGTCACCCAGGGCATACTCCCGAGGCGAGCATGGCGACACCAGAGGCTTTGACTCTTTAGCTGGGCTGGTGGCTAGAGAGGTGACTGGCTTCATTGGCTTCCGTCCGTGGGATGGTGGAGAGCAGGGGGGCCTCAGCACAGGAGAGCTGCTCACGCGTGGCCTGATCTAAGGTGCCGTCAAGAAACTGGCGATTGCTGCAACCCCGGGGCTCCTTAAAGACCAAGAGGACCAAGCGCCTGGACTTCTGTAGAAGCTGCTGGAATTCCAGGGCATGTGAGACCCTGGGGGATATTCCTGCCTGTGAGAAGGGCGCCCATCACCCTTCCCATTCCAGAAAGAAGGTCCCAGGGGGCACTGCCTGGTGCTTCTGACTCTCTCTCTTCGGACTCAAACAGGGCAGAGACAACTGTCTAAAGTGCCCTAGCACCACCTCTGGACATCTGAGCACAAGCCCCTGCAGGGAAGCCATCCCTGCAGGAAGCCAAGACCCTGACACGGTCAGGAACAGGCAGGAGGCGGGCAGCCTCGTTTCCAGGGAGACAGGAGGCTAACAGGTGATGGGCTAAGTTCAGGTGAGATGGCCCTGGTGAGCAGGGGCATCCGTGTGCTGCACAGAAGTTCTGCCTTGCTCTGGCCAGTCACGCCCTCTGAATTTGGACAACTCAGTGAAATCCAGGGAGGAGGTCGGCGAGAGCAAGGTTCTGACTCATGCATCGTGTTGCCAGGGCTCACTTAGGAGCGGGGCATTGTGCCAGGTGGGTCATGCCGGGCCAGAAACCTTGCCTGGGGGTCTCACCCTCACCCGTGCCTGGTGCAGAGGAGGGATGACAGGGAGCACTCCTAGCACCCCATCTTCCATCTCTTCCCAGTTAGATGCAACAGACACTTTTATCATGTGATCAGCTCGGCAGGAGATTGGGGGATTCAGATTTTGGGTTGCCAAGAGTCCATCAGCAGTGAAGAATCATCAAAAACACGTCTCTCGAGGCCCCATTCTACTCCCCCAAGACATTCAAATGTAATGAATTTGGCTTAAATCCCATCTGACATAGGAAAACAGGCCCCAAGTTCTTTATAAGCTGCTCGGATCTGATTAGCATCATTAGTTCCCACCCAGTGCCCCGTTCCAGATTCGCAGTGCTATGGGCTCACATCGGCTCTTCTCTGACCCTGGAACATTTCCAATCTCTCCCTCTGTAGGAGAACAGTCTTTCTTGATGGTTTGGGAGTGTCAGCCACGATGCTGGAGGGTCACCCAAGAAAAAAGTTCCACAAACCCGAGTTCCTCTGGGTTCTGCTGGAGTCTGGCAAGGAGCCGGCACAGGCTGTGTCCTTCAGCAAGGCACAAAGGAGGCTGAGCGGAGACGTGTGGAGATCCTGATACAGCTCCTCGCTCGTGGGAGGACGAGCCCGGAGTCGTGGCCATGGATGGCCACTGGACACTCTCAGCTGAGAACCGGCGGCCTGCAGAGCTGGCCGTGCACACCTTGCCTTCTCTGGCTTCCGGAGTGCAGCATGGAGGGACCAGGAGGCCCCTGGGACCCAAGGACAGAGCACCTGACTCCGCAGGCTCACGCAGGTGCTGGGCGGCGGCAGAGGTGACTTTATAAACAGCGCACAGGGACTCTTGCTCCATCTCACTGGCAAGCGTACAATTATCTCCAATTTAGAAGACCTCTAGCCGAGTTGCTTGCGTTTGATGGATGTGGCCTGCATCTGTCCTGCATCTAATTACACCTTCTTGCTAAAGCTCAGACGTTTTTCTTCCAGGGGTAGGATTGAAGACAGGCAACAAACCATGCTACCTGCTAACAATAAAGATCATTTTTTGAACAGGTCCCCAGGCTGAATAAAGTCTTTCAACTCTTCATTCCAACCCAATCGTAGGCTCCATTCCATTCCCACACGGTGCACGGGGCTTACTGGTGGGCATTTCCACTCTGGGTGGTTCCTCTCGTGACTTCTGCAGCCAGCTGTGCAGACAAGGGAGG
>PVLC010025591.1:0-23615 GCA_004027655.1 Graphiurus murinus | reverse complement strand
CTCCTCCACTGCCCAAGTCTGACCCCCAGGCTGGGGAACCTGGGGAGGAGCAGGAAGGCACAGACAGCCAGAAATCACTCTCATGGGAGATACCTGGTAACACCCTTAAGAATAAAAAGTGCTTGTTGCAAGAGCTTTCCCCTAAGACAGCGGTGTGCTTGGTTAAGAATGCTGGAAATAGCTGGGCGTGGTGGCGCACGCTTATAATCCCAGCATTCGGGAGGCTGAGACCGGAGGATCCGGGTTCGCGGCCAGCCTCAGCTACTTAGTGAGGCACTCCGCAACTTAGTGAAACTCGGTTTCAAAATAAAGAATAAAAAATAGGGCTGGGGGTGTAGCTCGGAGGTAGAATGCCCCTGAGTTCAATCCCCAGTACCACAAAAAAAAAAAAAAAAAAAAAAGAATGCTGGAAATACCAGTGGTGTCAGTTCTGAGCATCAGGTACCATGTGGTGATGGCAGCTAGCATTACCCCACTTCAAGGGTTTCCCCAGCTCCCTGAAGAACTCCATCCTTGCAATAATAGGGCCTGGAACTCTAAGCCAGCCTGGCATTTCTAACAGCCTGTGAGTCCCGCTTCCCCTGCTAGATTCTGGCTTGAGTGTGAAGGATGCTCACTGGCCAAGAAGCCCCTCTCTGACAACAACTGCGTCCTCACAGATGCTGCAAATGAAACCTGGAGAGTCACAGCCTCCAATGTCTCCTTCAATCCCTTCCTCTGTTCATTTTCAGCCATGGTGTCCATTTGCTAAGCCTCAAAAATACTTTCTGAAAAGATCCCACTGTGAGTCACTCCAAACTTTCTACCACCTCTTTTCTATAGTTTCTTCCTGCACATCCAAAGGGCTGGCCAAAGTTTACAGCTATTCCAGATCGTGAGGGGCTTGGACATGGAGGCCAAAGTGAAGCCAAATGAGACTGGAAATCAGAAGGTCAGGGTTCCCATGCCAGGGCTGCCCCTGACTGGTTGTGTCAGAAATAGTACAGGGATAAAATAGATGTTAAGTGACTTGTCCGTGATCACAGATGGAAGGGTAAAATGCTGTGAATGGTAAAAATACACTCTTAATATGAGGTAACAACAGGATTAAGGGAAAGTTTTGGGCTCATTTTTACTGTTTAGCTCCCAGGCTCGTCATATGTAAAATAAGTTGGTTAGATAAGAAATTCCTAGCTGGGCATGGTGGCGCACACTTGTAATCCCAGCATTTGGGAGGCTGAGACCGAAGGATCCGGGTTCGAGGCCAGCCTCGTCTACCTCGTGAGGCACTCTGCAACTTAGCGAGACCCTGTTTCAAAATAAAGAATAAAAATAGGGCTGGGGGTATAGCTCGAAGGTAGAATGCCCCTGAGTTCAATCCCTGGTACCGAAAAAAAAAAAAAAAAAAGAAATTCCTTAACCCTCTAAAATCTTGTGATTCTCTAATGTAATATTAACAACACTCACTTTCAGAGATGTAGATTCCATTCTAGTTACCCAGGTCTGAATAAGCTCTGAATTTACTCTGAAACTGATCATTTCATAGCCCATGGGGCTACAAGGATACATGGTTACCCCAAGGCTACATCACATCACTCTCAGCAGACTTGGAGACAAGAGCCAAACCAACAACAGAACAACTGTGTCCCTATGCCTTTACCTCCATTTTTGTCTTTTCTATCTCTGCTACAAAAGCATATTCTTCTAGTGTCAGAAAAGCTGGGTTGAGGCTAAATTCAGATGTGAGAATCATTTAGCCCTCCAACACATTCTCAGCCTAGATTTCTTTTTTTTTTCTTACTTCTTTCTCTTTTCATATGTGTATGTGTGGAGGAGGGGTGGGAGGTATATTGGGGATTGAATTTAGAGGCACTTTACCTCTGAACTACACCCCAGCCCTTTTTGTTTAGTTAGTTATTTAGTTAGTTTTGTTTTGTTTTGAAACAGTGTCTTGTTAGGTTGCTGAGAGTCTCGCTAAATTGTTGAGGTGGGTTTCAAACCTGTGATCCTCTTGTCTCAGCCTCTCAAGTACTGGAATTGCAGGCATAGGCCATGACGCCTAGCTTGCAGTCTAGATTTCTAAGATGGGCAGATCAATGCCTTGGGAACACAGTCAAGCAGGTAAACTGCCATTGGGACCAGAAAACTGGCCAACTCACCACTAAATCATTGAGAGACCACCAACATCATTCACAGCCAACTCCTGTGGAACTGGGGAGGCAGCTCTCACAGAAACATCCAAGATGAAAACTGAGGGGAAAGAGTCCTCCCCCACATTATTTTCCAGGCCAAGGGGCACAAATAGGATGTGACGTGAATGGCAAGAGCTGGCTGGGCCTTTTGGTGTCTTCATATAAGTGGAAAAGAAGTATTAGGAGACAAAACTCTGAAGGGATGCATAAATATAGTGTGCATTTTGCCAAGAAGCAGATGTTAAAATACCAGCTCTGGCTAGCAGACTGTAGACAGCAACTTGGTGGAGTGTAATTAAATAATTACGTGGCCATCAGATTCATAGTTAAACATCTCCTTTTCCAGTGGTGATTGGGCAACACATTTAATCTTTTGGACAATAACACCCAACTCATTGAGCTACTGGAGAGCTCCTATAAGATAATATTTAGGAAAGGACCAATAGAGTACCAAATATATAGTAGATACTTCATTTTTATTTCCTTTTTTTACTTAAATACTTAAAATGGTGCAAAATAATCACTAAGATTTATCTAAAGTTCAGTCTGAGTGAACATCTTTAGCAATAAAGTTTGTTTGTCATTTTTACTAGGAGAAAGTCCCAGAAGAGCCAGAGTGGGTGGTAGCCTAAGATGTTCCCATGATCATGAGTCCCCTTATGATGGAAAGACCAGACAACATCTCAGAGAACGTCAGGAGCACAACCTTAAGCTTTGGTAAATCCCCTCCGCCAAGGTAGAGACTTAAACCAGCTTTGACCCAACACTTTTGCCCATTTCCATAAAATCTCACCACCCAAAACAGAAATAAGACACCAAGGAACAGTGAGTCTCTAGGGCCTGGGTGGGGTGTTTGATCATCCCAAACTGGGAATCACTTTTAAAAATAGAGGTTATGCCTTGGCCCAAGAGCTCACTGGCCAGCCCAGTCCCCAAAGGCATATCACTTCTGAAGTAATTGCTAGCCTCCTCTAGATCATGGAACAACATTAAATACATTTGAAAAATTCACACAGCTCCAATAAACTGAGGAGACTCATGCGGTGAGCATTCAGGTTTTGAACCACAGGAAACTTGGCCCCACTTCCAGATGAATAAAGCAGATTGTCTTGAAGCAAACTGTCTCTTCTGGCTGCAATGTCATCTGGCCCAGTCTTCTTAGGTCAACTTCTACTTCTCCTTCAGAATTCATGCCTGACTTCCCTCAGGGAGCCTTCATTGACTCCCAAGTTTGCTTTCTTTTTTAACATCTCTATCCCTATTTTGTTTTTATTTTGAAACAGGGTCTCATGAGGTTGCTGAGAGTCTCACTACTTGCTGAGGCTGTCCTTGAATCTGCAATCCTCCTGTCTCAGTCTCCCAAGTACTGGGATTACAGGCATGTGACAGCATGTCTGGCTTCTAAGTTTGCTTTTTTAGATGCCTCCTCTGCAGGTTACCATATATCCTGGGCTCTCAGTACATCTCTCATAGTTTGCTTGTCTGTTTCTCTCCATTAAAAGGTAAATTCTTTCTGAGAAGACCATGTCTTATTTAACTCCATCTCCCCTACACTTAGCATCATTCTGAAAGCATTGTAGATGTTCAATTATTGTATGTTGGGTGAATGAAAGGGTGATTAGATAAGAAGAAAACATATACTCTAGTCACAGGTTCTATGTCATACCGAGTTTTAGGAAGCCAGTAGTCCAAATGCTGAAGAAATCTCAGAAGGGGAAAGATGGAAATAAAAGCAGGGAGATCAGAAACACAGCAAGTGAGGAAGTCCTATCTTGCAAGGAGTAAGGAACACCTACATAAGAAAAATCAGCAGGTGGCAGGAAGGGGAGGGCTGGTCCTCCTCTGATGGAGGCTTTGGCCCAGCTTCTCTTCTCAAGATATGGCAGCCAAGTGCTTTGTGGAGAAGTTGGAATCATACATCTAGGCTTAGGCAACCAGACCTCTAGGGAAACCTCTGAGGACATAGAAAGATGTCCTTGTCCTTGAATAGTTTCTTAGGACCCAATTATCAAGTATCAACATCTCTAAATCTAGCCCCTCCAAAATGTGGTCCTTCAACTAGAGAGTAAGAGTACTCATGCCCTTTCCAAGAGTCGATGGAGTTCTGATGTTGAGGCACCTTGGCTAGCAGAGCTCTAGATGTGGCCCTCAGGCCTGGAAGTTTCTTCTTCCAGAGTCTGAAGCTTCCAAAGCTGAGCCTTCCCAATCAGTCCCCTAGACAGGGGCACAGTTGGGATATTGACTAAGGTTTGATTAAATGCCTGTTAACATATACAGTAGCTTGAACTTTCTCAGTATCTCAGTTATATCTTACACTTGCTTTTCTTCAATGGGGTTGTTCTGGTCAGCGTTATTGCAGCTATAATCAAAAAGACTGACCATGTAACTCAGAGAAAAGATGATTTGTTTTCTTACAGTTTCAGGGTCACTCTACATGAGGCTGGGGACTGTAGCTCTCAGGGCATGTCAGTGGGAGGTGGAGAAAGGAACGGCATGTGGTCTTTGCTCATATCATGGAGGCCAGAAGCAAGAGAGGGAGAGTAGGGGGAGGAGAGACCATTTATATTCTCCAAGGCCAATGCTCGGGGATCCACCTCCTCCAGCCACACCCTACCGATCTATTGGATATCACCCAGGTAAATCCACTACAATGGATTTATCCACTGCTGGGATTGCAATCCTCATGACTCCACTATATCAACCCTGAATATTAATAAATGAGCTCTTTAGGGCACAATTTATATCTAACTATAACAGGGGTCATCTCTCTTTCTCTAGCATAGCAATCTGTCTGTGTGCCTCTTTTCTCCTTTGTAGAACAAGCAGAAACCTTGCAAAGCAGCACCAATCCCAACTGGAGGTTAGAAAGGTAAAAGGCATTTGCCCAAAGCCAGGCAGCTGGCATGTGGCTTGGTTTGGAAGCCAATTCTTTTGGAACAAATTGTATGCTCTTAATCACAACAAGTATGCTAAGTGTAGCCTAATCCTTTCTCCATCCACCAGCTCTCTAGCTCTTCAGGAATATGAAGGCATCGCCCCCTTCATTGCTGGGTTTTCTCTTCCTCAAGTTCTTCACCATCTTTGTTGGAGCACTCCAAACCACTTACATACCTTTCTAGTGAGCCTCCTAGAACTGCACACAACACAACCCTCTAGATGAGTTCTGACCACAACCCCATTTCCTTGAGCCAAACAAAAGCAGCCTTTTTAGACCTCACCTCCAGCATATCTGAACCCACCAGAGCTGGGGCTTTGGCCTGCATTTGAAAAATTGAAGGGCAGTGGGTAATTTCACTTTGCAGAAACAGGTTACTGGGAAGTACTGGTAATGAGGAGAGACTATTGGCTGGCTTTCTGCTTGCTATATACCTGTGGTAGGCAGAACAATGCCTCCCCCTACAAACGCCTACGACCTAATCCCCAGAACATGGGAACATGTCGCTTATATGACAGAAGGATTTAAAGCTGCAGGTGCAATTAAGGTTGTTAATCAGCTGACCTTGAGATGGATAGATTATCCTGGATTATCAAGGCAGGCCCAATGCAACCACAACGTCCTTCTAAGTCAAAGAAGGAAGTAGGAGAGAGAGAACCAACGATGGCAACACGAGAAAGGCTCAGCTCAACAATGCTGGCTTTACATAAAGAGGAAACAGACATGAGCTAAGGAAGGTGGGACGCTTCTAGAAATTGGTAAAGACAAGAAAACAGATTCTTCCTTAAAACCTCTAGAAAGGAATACATCCTTGCTGACACCTTGACATCCAGGGAGACTCATGTCAGACTTCCAATCTCCAGAATTGCAGGATAACTTTGTCTTGTTTTAAGCTTCTGGATTTATGTTAACTTATTACAGTAACAACAGGAAGCTAGTGTTGTACCAGGTCCTATGCTAAGTGTTTTGTACATCATTTCATTTAACATTTGCAATAAGCCTAAGAGGCGAGGTGGTAGACATTGAGGATTTCCTGTCAATATTCACTCATCTGCTCCTTCTAGAAATCTGTTCACAGAGGCAGTACATCTGCCAAACACTGGTTTCCCAGTCTCCTTTACTGAGATTCCAGCAGAAGTCCTCTAGATCCACCCTCTGTCACTTGTTCCTGCTTTGAGGGAAGCTATAGATAAACATAGAAAAAAAAATCTTTCTCTCCTTGGTCAATAACCTGTTTAAAAGCCTGAGCAACATGATGCCTCTAAATGGCTTCTATTGCACAAGGAAGCATTTCAAAACCTCCTAGAGGATTGAGTCTTTTCCAACTTTCCTTCCTTCCAATGAGTCATTAAATTTGTGGCTATTGATCAGTCACTAAATATTCAGTCCCTGTAGATTTCATCAGTCAACTCAGCTTACTGGGTGCTCATTCTAGTCTTAACTAATTTGATATGCTCATTTTACAAGTGAGTTACTGAGCCATCCAATCATCACTGAATTCCTTCTGAAGAGGAGAGTGTGCATTTCTCACACTGGTCACTCATTGAGTGGCTTTTTCACAGGGCTCTGTGCTGATCCAATGGCAGAGTCCATAAGTGGATTATGCCATCCAGTATCCATTCCCTCCTCTGCCTTTTAATATACAGATGCAGTTCATGGTGTTGGGGGATTATTGTATGTCTCACCTGAGAACCAAATTCTCAATGGACTCTTCAATGTTCTTACTCTGAATGACCCTTTCCTGAGCCCCCCAATCTGCTTCTCATGTGTACATGACCTTACATTGCACAGTCCATCCTATTCATATGGTTTGCTTCATATCTGAATGCCTAACCCACTGGACTTTAGACTCTAAAAAAAGAAGGGTAGTATATCTACCCTGAGCCAAATACACACAGTTGTTCTTAGCATCCATGGGGAATTGGATCTAGGACCTTTGAGAAGTCCCTTATATAAAATGGCACAGTATATGTATGATAACCTATTCACATCCTCCTGCATGTTTAAATGATCTCCAGATCATTTAGAATATTTACTACAATATGAATCCTTTATAAACAGTTGTTCTACTGTGTTGTTTAGAAATAATGACCAGGAAAAAAAGTCCGCACATATTCACTACAGGCACAATTTTTTTTTTCCAAATATTTTTGGTCTGTGGAACCCTTGGATAGGGAGTGCCAATTGTATTAGGTGCATTGATAGGAATTTGTTTGAGAAACTCATGATTTGGAAGTTATGTTAGTTAGCTTTCCATCACTGTGACCAAAATCCCTGACAAAAACAACTTAGAAAAGATTCACTTTGGCTCATGGCTTCAGAAGTTTCAGTCCATGATCTGCTGGCCTCTATTGCTTTTAGCCTGAGATGAGGCAGAACATCATGGCAGAAGGGCATGGTGGAAGAGAACTGCTCAACTCATGGCAGCCAGGAGAGAGAGAGAGAGAGAGAGAGAGAGAGAGAGAGAGAGAGAGAGAGAGAGAGAGAGAGAGACAGAGAGAGAGAGAGACAGAGAGACAGAGACAGAGACAGAGAGAATGAACAAGGACATTCCCACAACTACCTACTTCCTCCAGCTGTGCCTCAGCTGCTACAGTTTCCACCACCTCCCGGTGTGTCCATTCAACTATCTATGATAATCCACTGATGGGGTCAGAGCCCTCATGATCCAATCACTTCCCCAAAGCCCCACCTCTGAACACGGATGCACTGGTAGCTAAGCCTATGAAAGACCCTTTGGGGGACATTAAAGATCCAAACCATAACAGAGGGCCTAAAGCGATCCAACTCTATGCATCTAGGAGATGGCTCTGGCAGAGAGGCAGAGCTTCTCTGCTCAAGTGATGGGTAAGAGGTTCCTCCCATGGATACAGCTCTGGATAGGAGCCTAAATGAAACATGAAGAAAGGACCCATGAAACTCGTTAACCTGGAAGTCCACCAGAAGCTCCAGCTAAGGTATTATAACCTTGCCAAAGGCAGGTGGAGATTTTAACTCCCACAAGTGGCCCTGACTTGACTCTTTATGCACTTTGTGAAGCCATTCTGATAGTACCTCATTTCAGCAGCCCTGGAAGTGATAATGGTGTGCTGCGTTAGCCCCTGGGACATCAACATCACCTTATTCCTGAGCAACTGTGGTGAAAACTTTTCATCCCAGGTGCCTTCCTTGGCTTTTTCCTGCTTAACTTATAAAATCTTAAATTGTTTGCTGAGCATGGCTTCTTCTTGAATCCATGACTCATCTGGTTGGCTCTTAAGTTATAAGAACAAATCAAGGGTCATGTCACATCTTTACTTGAATCCTTTATATAATGGTACACACAATGCCAGGGATCTAATAGGTATTTGGTAACAAAACTGGTAGATTGAGTTAAATGCTAAGATAGACTATAGTTAATAGGGGTTTAGTAAGATATACACTGTTCGTTGAAATGCAACTTCTAGACTCAAATACATCCTAGGACTTTGAGTTAACACAAAAGAGGCAAGCTTTCTTGCCCAGGGCAATCTTGCCTTCTTCCTCCACCCACCTTCCCCCTCTTCTTGAGGCTACATTTAGCAAATAGTCTGCCCACTGTTCTTTATTGGGGACAGATCCAACTCTACTACCCACTACTAAGAAATGTATATTATACCTTATGGGGAGAAAGAAAAGAGGTTTACATCACACACCATCCAGAACATACACAATAAAATTTCATTTTAAGCATTATACTCCACCCTCCCCCCCCCCACACAGTGTGTCTCTTCCATTTTTACTTCATTCCTTATTTTCAGCCCAGTGAGCTAAACAAAAACCTACTAGAGTGTCCAACAGCTGCCCAACTGCTGTTTCTCAAGCACACTCCCTCAAGTGGATCTCAGTCCCATCCTCACATGGTTTAT
This sequence comes from Graphiurus murinus, assembly GCA_004027655.1. Classification (NCBI taxonomy): domain Eukaryota; kingdom Metazoa; phylum Chordata; class Mammalia; order Rodentia; family Gliridae; genus Graphiurus; species Graphiurus murinus. Next base: position 14,622 of record PVLC010025591.1, on the reverse strand, counting down.
CAAGTATTCACTCCCCCAAAGAATCTCTTTCTCAGCTGTTAAGAAAATTTAACCTTTTCTAATGTCACACTCCCAAAGATAATAGGGAGAAGACACAGAATTTATTCACTCTTTCTAGGTAAGGATTGCTTTTCCTTATTTCTAAGTTTAATAAGCAGTCATTTAAACAACAATAATGATAAAGAACTGGAAACTAATTGTAAAACCTTTTAACCTACAAAGATAAAATCCAGTAATTGATAATCACTCAAGTTTTTCTTAACTAAACATTAATATTCTTTGTTTCAATTTTGTTAAAGAAACTATATATGTCTATTTTCCTGCCTTGATAAACAGTCCAGGGAATATGTAACACTTGAATAAAACAAGTAAGCTTTTTCTTAGTGTAGAAAGTCTTACAATAAATGCTATATACAATGTGGGGAGTATTAGCCCACACCACCATTCTTCCCCCTCAGTTTCTTCCCTCACCACCCAACTTTCAATCTTTATGATGATGTGAACTCAAGGGTAGCCCAGGGTGTTGATATTGTTGCTTTTTAAATAGGAGTTATTTAACAATATTTAAAAGCGAGTTGATTATACATCAAAATCCAGATTTTACTCTTCACTTATGATACTAGAAAATCTAGCTGTCCTTGAATCTAGATCCCTAAGTAACAGGTATCAGCTAGAGCTGAGAAGTGACTGGTCTTTAAATAGGCATGAATCTTCCAGTCTGCCATAGTCCCCACCAGTTTCTGCTGACACCTTGACATCAATGCCAAGATTCAATTAGTATTCAAGATTCCACTGCTGCTTTTCTGAAAGATGTGTTAAGAGGTAAGTAAATTATACCCTGGAATCTCCTGATTTGGTGAACATACCTCCGCATACTTCCCTGGCCCCTGTTAACATCCCCTGTCTCATTTAGTTGTATCATTATAGAGATGGGAGCTTTCTCAGTATGCTTAAATAAAATCCCCAAACAAGTAATGAATATTTATTCACCAGGCTACAAAGTGGGTATGGAGTGGTTTAATGAGTGAGTCACATTGTTGCTACTAAGGATGTCACATAATTTACAACTCTGAGCAACAGTTTCCCTGGGGACAAGTGTGAAAACTAATGACCTGTGATCTCACCTTCCTAAAAGCAGTGAAGAATAGTCAATGACTGACTAGCAGATTACAGGGTAAGGGACAGATTTCATTATCTCCTTATTATCAATGGTCCCAAGATTAGAACTCTCTAGAAAATGACTCAGTATGTGCTAAAAACTAAGGCATGACTTCAGCTTTCTCTTGACAAGTCCACAGTGAAGGGGCAGGGTGTGTAGATTGGTGAGTTGGACTCACAGCCTGCAAGGCTGGCTAGACAGCAGTGTTTTGTAGGTTTTCTTAAGAGAGACATGTTGTAGACTGTGAGAAAAGACTGTTAGTCTTTTGACAGATGAGAATGTAGGGTTCAGTAACCTGCCTGATGTCAAGTAGCTAGGAAAGGGTAGAGCTGGGCATTATAGCATACCTTGGTCTGTCTTCTTCCAAGCCTAATTACTTGCCAATTACTATACTAGAAACAACAAGAGCCTAGAACCTTAAGAAGAGAGTAGTAACATTCTAGGATGTTTCTTTAATTATAGGATCATAGACATGATCTTCAATTGTTCCAAAGGGGTGTGGGGGAGGAAGGAAGGGGGACAGAGAGAAAGAAACAGTTGCAGAAAGAGGGATTATTGCTTTGTATTATTCCATTTTATTTTGCCCACTCTTAAGCAAACTTTTTACTCTTACCAACATAGTTGCTAATTCTTCACAAATATCCACAAAATGAAATGCAACCTTCCTCTGAGATGTTGGGCATATAGGTGGCTTCAGGCCAAATTCTTTCAAACTCCAGCCATAGCAACAGTGGTTGCACAATGAAAGGCGGCAAGATGAAGTCACTGGCAGCTCATTAGCAGAGGGCGCAGGGCTCTGCTGGCCTGCAGTCGCTCTCCACCACGGGTTATCAGACTGCGGGATGATCCCAACCCATGCAAGCTATTTAGCTTAACTCTATGCATGAAGGTAATGTACAGAAAATGATTCTCAGTACAAAATTTTCCTCTGAGTAATGCAAGGCATAATCTTTTTTTTTCTTTTGGGGAAACAAATACAGCCCATCATGAGTTAGTTCAAGAATCCTAGCAACGATGCAAAGCAAAATCCCATCCAGTCTCTCAGGCTTTCCCCAAAGACCAAGACCAAGAAGGTTTATTGATATTCTCTATCATGATCCCTTTGAAGGTGACCTAGATAGACCAACTCATTAGTATATGCCCTTTTTTAAACAGTTTATTTTTAATTGATACATAAAAACATAAAAGTTTTATATATTGATTGGGTATCATATTATACTCATCAGCACCTGTACATTGTGAAATGTTTAAATTGGGCTAAACATATCTAACTTCAAAAACATTTATAATTTATTTATGGAAAAAACATTCAAAATCCTTTCTTCTAGCTTTTTGAAACATATCTATGCTCCTGAAAAATTACTTTTGCCCAATGGGCTTGGTTAATAGCATTGATTATCCTGTCATTGTTTACAGAGCATCCCAGCTCTGGGGTAAGGGATTTCCTTTGTTTGATCCTCACAACAACAATCCTATGGGCTTGGAGATGTGGAAGGGAGTGTGTAGAGTACTATTATCACCCCCAATTTATAAATAAGCAACTAAGAGGACTAATGTGCTCTCAAATCACCTACAAAGTAGCAGAAAACCACAGAGCCAAATCTATATCTATCCAACTCAAAAGCTCAAGTTTTTAGAAACTATACTCAAATAACTGGGCAGTCAATTCAAACACTCCATCTTTTGGTCTTATATTTAAGCTTACCAGCATGTAGAGCTGGAGTTGCAAATCCTAGCACACCATATGCCCAAAAGGCCTAAACCATTTACTATCTGGACCTTTAAAGGGAAAAAAAAACTTTGCTGACTCTTGGGTAAAAGAATAATAAATCAAATACCTAGTTTTCATTCTATTTCCTCAGATCTGTATAGTACATGGGGCCAGAAGATTCTATGGCTTTGTTTTTGACTCATGGAACTCTTTCTTTGCTTTGGTTTATATACATGGCTCTGAGTGATGACAGTGGGAAATAAATTTTTAAAAAGGAAAAATAACAGCTAAGGAGTTGTGGTTCTAAAACATCCACCTCCTGGATCACAGCAGAGCTGCTGGTTAACCAAAATCCAGAGAGGATTTTTCCAGTTGTAAAGAATGTGGTAAAGGGCTCTATATTGAGTGCAAACCAAAGTGTCCACGGATATCTCTGCATCCATGGTGATAGGAAATTGAGGGGAATCCTCTCACCAGCATGGGGCCAAACTGAAGAATGGCTGTTTAGGTAGCTACCGGCATGCTACGCCAGTAGAAATAGTGACAAAGAGTATAGTCAGTGAGGCCATGAGTAAGTATTCATTTTATTCATTGTTTTCAAATGTAGTGAGGGGTGTTTGGTAATCTTTGTGTAAAGCAGACATCTGAGTCATCTTAACAGCAGGGAGTTCTCATGAGTCATGTAACACCTGCTGGTCCCAAATCAGATCTTTCCACCAACACATGGCCATACAAAGAGTCTTACCAATCCTATCACCATGCTACCCTGTTTGGATTAAAAAATCAACAATTATTTATCTGACTATACTTGTGTGCTCAAATGTACTGGGCATGCCAGATACCACTAAGGTGGAGTCCCTCAAAGGTGCATAAGGGCCAGAGAAGACAGTTATTAATTCCAACACTTCCCCGATCTTTCTATGTGAACTTCTGCATGTGGAATCTCTTATCTGAGCCTAAGGTGTCCCTATACAATGAGGAATTTGAGTTCTATATTTCTGTGGTGCCTTCCAGCTCCAGGAGTATGTGGAGAGGAAAATAACTCATAATGCATTGTAGCTCATTATTGAATTAGTACTATTGTAATTGTCATCGATGTTACTGTTATTACCCTTACTTATGGCATAAGTAATAATAATAATAATAATATTAATAATAATAGCCAGCCTTAGTTGAATTATTTCTATGTGAGTAGTCTTAGTTGTTGAAATTTCTCAAATACATGGGAAGAAGATTCTATGCTCCTGTATAAACCCAGGGTCAGCAAACTACAACATGAGTCAAAACCCAGTACCCTACCTATTTTTGTAAACTAAGTTTTACTGGAACACAGCCAACCCTATTGTTTGCCTATTGTCTGTGGCTGCTCTTTTACTCCAAGAGTCTAATTGAATAGTTGTAGCAGAGACTCTAAAATATTTGTTATCTGGCCCTTTACTGAAACAACTTGCTGGCCCCCCTCACTTAGATCCTATATTGCAAATCTGTCACCTTCACCTGCCTAGGGTCTGCTTACCACTCTTTTCCTTCCAGTCGCTTGATTTACTCTCCTTAACTCTGGTCCCTGTGGCTTGGATGGCACTGACTTGCTGCACATCTCAGTCCTGGTGAATCAGGATACTCCACCCCATAACCATAATCATTGGTGGGCACTTAGACCAAATTGACCTAGTGAGACTCAGTTCTAAGACTTTTTCTGGAAATGGTGGGAAGGAGAAATTCTCTTTTATTGATGTTTCTGAGCTACTAGAATGTAAGTACAAAGCTGCCAGGAGCCTGCCTGGAAATCGCCTGCCTGTGTTTGAAGACGAAGAGACATGGAGAGAAAGGAGTACTAGTGGTAAGATTTTAGCTTCTGAGTCCAGCTAGGCCTGAAATTATTTCTAGTCTTTTCAGCTAATTAACTACTGCATCCTATTCTTCATTCGGGTCAGATTAAATTAGACATCTGTAACTTGCAACTAAAACAAAACCATCCTTTTGAGATAGACACAATCATTTTCCACACTAAGACTTACTACTCAAATTCACATAGATATCAAGTAGCAGAGGGCAGAACCCAGGTCTACAGGGAGCTCTACAAGATAAAGGGGTCAGCATCTAGAGCTCTCCAGAAGATCTGGCTAGGATCTGGAACAAAACCAACAGGTTACTTTCCCATTATCCAAATCACATCACTACTCTCCAGAGGGCAATTCTTTGGGGAGCATCCTGTTTTCTACTTGTGACTGTCCCATGATAAGGCTCGGTAGTGTTGGCTTCTCACATAGTAATTTGGGGAAATTATAATAAACAGTGGTGTCAGATATTTCCCAGCTCTTCACACTTATCATTTAACTGTGAAAAAAAATTTGCTAGGGAGAAAGCTGACTTACAGCAAGAAGTAACCAGGCAGCCTCAATGTGGAGAGGAAGATTGCAAGTTGAGCCCCTTCTGTGTCAAGGAATAAGTCAGGGCAGATCTATCTAAAACATAGAGTCCCTGAAGTCACACCTAACTGGAACTGTGTACCTCACAGAGCATCTGCTTATATTCTACTTTGAAGAGAAGGACAGAGTCCAAAAGGAGATATGAGATGTAAGGTTTGGAAATAAGGTCTCTCAAGAGGTCTTTGGTTGGTGTGTGGTTCAATATTATACCTTTGTCCATTAGAGGACTTTGTAACAAGGTCTGGATCCCAAACAGGCCTCCTAGGGACTCAAAAGACCATCTATCAGGGTGTATTGATTCCAATACACCAAATGAAGGCAAAAAAATGAATTTAGCCGCAAGAGTAAAGTCTAAGTTGGCTGGATGAATGGATAATGGCTGGATGATTAGATAGATTAAAAATAGATAGATGATAGATAAACACAAAAATACACACTTTCATATACACAGTATTATGAGTAATATTTCTGGGAGGATCAAAGAACCCAGTTAATAGCAGTGGCCTCTGGGGAGAACTGAGTAAATGGGTTTCTCAACCGAGAGAGTGACTCACTGGTCACTACATGCTTTTCAGCACTGTTGGAATATTTTCCCAGTATATTCATTACTTTTCAATGTCAGGATTAAAATAAGAGGAAATTACCAAAAATATGTCTAATGACAAACTCCTCTTGAAGTTTGATCATCTCTCAATGATCCTAAGAGTTAAAAGAGCAGAACTCCGCTTTGTTGGGCTTTCTGCTTTGAGATTTGGTAATAGCCATCATGGACACTCACAAGGGTATGAGCTCACATGTCTATTCACATGTCCCTACCCTGAGCAGAGAAGCAGCAGTGGACCCCAGCTCATGCCAGGGATACGTGCCACACGGGACCTGCTGCTTTGGACCCTAGCTCAGAGCCAAGCCAGAGGGAAGATGAAGGGGTAGCATAAGGGAGTCCAAAGTTCCAGCCACAAAGGCCTCGCAGTGCATCTGGGCACAGCTGGGACAGGACAGGATATCCTTGGCACAGAGATCAAAGAGTTGGCCATGGCCTGGCTGCCAGGGAACTTGAGGTTCTCAGAATGGTCTGGGCTCCCTATCTGCTTTGCTACCGTGAGCAGACCAGGTTTATGACTTTTTGACTTCAAGAGAGTAAGACATGAAGCATGTCTGCCCAGCATGATTCTGAATCTCTCTGCAGTCACCGGTGCTGAACACACATACATGCTCTGTAGGAAGAAACTTGGTCTGGCTTTAAAGCCAAGTTCTGCCATTTCCTAACTATTTGATACTCAGCAAATTCACTCTAACTCCTCAGAGCTTCGGTTTCCTAATCTCTACAAGGAAAGAAGATCCTAGAGAAGAGTAAATGAAATGGAATGACTTCTAGCAGCCAGTACTATCTTTCTTCTTTCCTCCATTCCTTTAGCCATCTCAGAAGGGAATGTCCTTTTTATTTATTTATTTATTTTTTGGTACTTGGGATCTAACACAGGGACATTCTACTTCTAATTTATATCCCCAGTCTCCCCACCCCTCTTTTTTTGAAAAAAAGTCTGTAAGTTGCTGAGGCTGGTCTCAAACTTGCAATCTTCCTGTCTTAGCCTCCCAAGTACTGGGATACAGGCATGCACCATCACACCCAGCTAAGGGAATGCTTTTTAAATAATTCATTGCCTGAAGGAAACAATGCAAAACTTGGTCAAGATGAACTTTCAGGCTTCCTAGGAAATGCCACAAATGATCCAGTGAGATTCAGCATATCTGAACTCTTACCAAACAAGTTATACCAGGGTCATCTTAATCTCTCACGTGCTTTCTTGTGTTATGGTGTAAAGGCTAAGATCAAAAGGAAATTATGTAAACATAATCCTGGTTAATCAACAAACAAAGCAGGGACTAGTTCCAGAAGCAAAAAAAAAATGTTACTGCGCATCTCTCAGAGACCAGAAATGGCTATGTGAAGTACAATTTGAGGATCCTTGGTTGAGAACGGGAGAGGGAACTGTGGAAATAGTTCTGAAATGGTACATCAGAATGCCAAACTGTCTGCATAGAGCCGGGACTGCTCTGGAGCAGGGTAAGAAGGGCCCAGATGCACTGTGTGCTAACCTCTCCACCACTGCCTCCTGGGGAGGTCTGAGACTCAGGGCCAGAGAGACAGAGAGGAGGATGGAGAACCCTGGACTTGAAGCAGGCAAGGGTGGAGGGAGGTGAGACATGGACTGGGACACTTTACCAACAAGTACAATGAATATATTAACTACCAATACCAATAAAAGGAAGTGTATTTTTAACCTAGCTGCATATTAGCCCTGCAGGAAAAAGCATTTCAGAGATAGGCCTATTAATGAAAATGTTTGAAACTATGTTAAAAACTCACAAGTAAGGAGGATCATAAGCAACATATAAAAATCTTCTTGACCACTTTAGAAAGCAAGTGAAAACACTAATTTCAGAGCACATCAAATATGCTCTACCACTGAGCTACCACTCCAGCCTGCACAAAACATTTTTTAAAAGTTGTTAACATCTATGATGAGCATGCACATGGAAGTTTTACATGGGAGTCCAAGCTGGTACTAGGAGTGTGTGTGTAGGGGGGGAGATGGGTGGTTTCTATCAAAATACACAGTATATGATACTCTTTTTTTTTTTTTTTTTTTGCGGTACTGGGGATTGAACTCAGGGGCATTCTACCTCCGACCTATACCCCCAGCCCTATTTTTTTATTCTTTATTTTGAAACCGGGTCTCACTAAGTTGCGGAGTGCCTCACTTAGGTAGCTGAGGCTGGCCTCGAACCCGGATCCTCCAGTCTCAGCCTCCCGAATGCTGGGATTACAAGCGTGCGCCACCACACCCGGCTTATACTCTTTTACATGCAAAAGTATTTCTCTTAATATCTATCCTAGAGGAATGCGCATGTATGTTCACAAAGATGTTTATTCTTTGGAGGATTGTTTGTAACAGAAATAACTAATAAATAATCCAAATCCTATTAATAAAGGGTAGTTGAATAAATGCTAGTATATTTTGATGTCATGAGAGAATACAGATCTATTAAAAAGAATGACTTATCATGATATAAGCTGACATGGAAAAATACCCAAGATGAATCCTTAGGTGTATGTTGAAAATTATATATGCACATGAATAGTTATCATGCATGGAAAGAAAAGTAAAAAATCTTAGAGGTTAGCTTTGAGAATGGGAGAGACTTCTGGAGGCAGGTATGTAAAAGGAGCTTTTTATATATTTTATATGTTATTTTCCTAAGTGTTTACTTTTAAAACAATGCTATGTTCATGTATCACAATGAGTAGTTGAGACTTCTTTTGAGAAATGGTGAGTTGAACATCTAAAAATGTATTTTACTTCAGGAAAATATTAACTTTTTAAAAGATCCTAAGAAGCTGATATTTACAAAAGAAGTTTCCAGGGATATGATAAGCTCTAGGTGATGAATTTACCTGCAAGCTCACTTGGCTCAGATATTGACAAAAGATAACCTTCTGCCCCTAACCATTCTCAGGTTTATGCTTAAGAATCAAAGCAGTCTGTCCAGAAGAGATCAGGGTTTTTCTCCCTCAGAGGGAGTGTACCCCTTAGCACAGTGTGTAGTACTGTTTTTTTTTTTTTTCTTTTTTCCCTCAAAATGAAGCATAGCGTATCAATTTCCACGGTGATACTTTTTATTGTCTTCTTTAAAATGAGAGAATATACAGACTTTCTTTTCTTAGCCTTAATCCCACGCATGCTTGTCAATAACAGAGGCAGTTACACTTCATTCACACCAGAGTTCATGCATCAAAAAATACTAGCCTTGTGCTGGTGCTGGCCACTGGTGCTGAACCCCTGGGGTGGAATAATCATGACGTGAGCAAGGCTGCAAGTGGGATTTCTAGCACTGTCCTGCTCTAATACATGGTAAGCCTCAGACAAGGCACAAAAGCCATGTTGGGGAGATCAGCCAAAGTGGCATCCCTCCTTCAAATGGGAGTAACTCTTCATTTATGCACCAGGACCTGTCCCCTACACACACACACACACACACACACACACACACACACACACACACACACACACCACCTGGTATATTTGAAGAATTGATGAAATTCACAAACATTGCAAAATCTCTCAGAAGCTTCTGCCTAAACATCTATTGTGGTGTACAGATGACCAAGTGGTCATTTCATAGCCAATAAAATGTTTGGGACCTAAGGTACATAGCTGAGAAGTGGTTCCATTGAGAACTTTGATCCTCTTTCTTAATAACTTAAAAATCGTTTTTTTTTTTAATATCTGAGACCCATGTATGATCCAAGTTATTAATTTGTTCACTCCTTGGCCCACTCAACAGATGTTTTCTGAGCATCTACTCTGGACTTGGCTCTGTTTTCCGTGCTATAGGTACAGCTCCCAAACAAATTAAGGAAGGAGATAATAAACAAGTAATTCATATCACATGGGAATATGTAAGTGCTACAAAGAACAAGGAAGCAATGTAATGGTGAGTGGGATAGTGACAGAATATTTAAAGTCCTCAGGAGGTGATGTTTAGTCAGTGACTTGCACAAAGTAAGAGTGCGCATGTGTGATGGTGGGGAAAGTAATCTGAGAACAGCAAGTACAAAGGCCCGGAGACAGGAGGAGGCTTGGCAAATTCTAGGAACTCTAGGGAGGACCTGCTCAGGATTGTGGGCACTGGCAAAATTCTGCTAATGCTTGTTGATGGTATGAAGGATCTCTCTCTCTCTCTCTCTCTCTCTCTCTCTCTCTCTCTCTCTGCAAATGCACATTCAGACAAATCATCCTTACAACATCAAGACCTTGAAGACCTTTACCCAGGGCCCTGGATAAGATCCTCTGTTCCACTCCAACCCTTGGTTACATCCGATGTGGTACCATGGTGCAAAAAAGGCCAAATTCTGGCTGCCATCCCTCATGAGGTAAACGAAAGACACAAAGAAGGTCAAATGTCTTCTTCAGACAATCTATTGGTCCCAAGTTTCCAAAAAAAAATGAGAGGCCCTTGCTGCTGCCTCAGCTTGAGAAGTTCCCTCAGGGCAGGGAGGAGCACAGGCCTAGGCCTGCTCATGGTCCTTCTCTCTGCAACAGGTAAGGCATCTGGAGTCCTGAGCATCCTCGCTGGGCCAGACTTCACTGCACTCTGAGTGGGACGTGACCCAGAGATGCTTTTGGTCCCCAGAGGTTGGAAGAGAATTGGACCATTCCATTAGGCTTGGCAGCTCTGTTTCAAACAGAAAGCAAATAACTGACATGCATTTCTGGTTTGTCTCTCAGTTGAGTTTTGAATGCCCAAGAGTAAAAGAAAAATTAATAAGTTATTTTAAGTAGCATACATAAGTAGCAGCGTGCTGCATCCAAGGAACCCATTTCACGATGCTGCGCCTGTTTCTCATGCCAGGGTCGAACATGCTGCCACAGGGCTCTCAGCGCTAAGCCCATCACACCTAATAACTCTTCCTAAATACCAGGGTTCCAATTACAGCAGCACCATAAAACACTTCATAAAACGTGTGGACCTTGCTCCTGTTTCTGCAAACTCAGCCATACCTCTCCCACTTCGTTCCTTGGCTCTGCAAAGCACCTTTCAGTTCCCAGAAACTTCTTCTGAATCCCAAGAAAACTGAGGGCCCCCTCATTTGCTACTACATGGATGTTGGCATCATCTCTGAGGAGGTGATTTCATCTTCTTATCCCTGGGCCAATCATGACACCATCCGTGCTGGCTGGAGCCTCAGTTGACTGGCGGGGGACCAGGACAGAGGCAGGCAGGGGAGAGAGGGGCTGAAGGTTACCATCCTGAGATACCCACAGGGGGCAAGAGGCCTAAGGCCAGCAGGGTTAACTAGAACTCCCTAACCCCCACCCCCGGAATCTGCCCTTGTCAAAGAGAAAGAAAGAGAGATAGACAGAGAGAGATTGATTCATTTCAGTGTTTTTTAGATTACACAAACATTTTGTCTAGAGAAAGATAAAAAGAATTGAAAGTGAAAGTCACCAGTCAATCCCATTTCCAGAAAAATCTAAGTAATAGCCAGCGCTTGTAGAACGGATTATTTTAAATGTTTTAGACTCATTTAAACTCATTTATTTCATTTAAACCTCACAATCACTCTACAGAGTTGATACTATTTTAAGACCCATTTTGCAGATAGGAACATTAAGGCACAGAGAAATTAAGTCACTTGCCCTAGGTCTCACAATTATGAAGCAGAGGAGCTAGAAGTTCTTGTCCAGGGATCCTGCCTGTGTCCAGCTCACAGACCGAATCCCCTCATAGGCCTGCAAGAGTTATTATTAACATAACTAACAAATTCTGAAACGAATGGGCAGAGCCTGACTCGGAACAGGTCTATGAACCTGGGCCATCACCAAAGAATTCCTTAGGCCTCTGCTTTTACATACATAAGAAAAAGGTGGAATGCAAAAAGCAGAGGCAACCTTGCTTGGCCTCGCCTGGGGCTGAGGAGAGAACTTTCTAGCACTGGGGTGGGTTGATGGACACATATTTCTAAGGGTCTCTCCGTAGAAACCCCTATAGCTTCTCTCTGCTATACCTCCACCCTCACTAAGGCACTGGCATCTAGTGGGTGGTCAATAAATAAAGCAGAACTAGGAAAGTTAAAGAATTCCTGACATACGTGAGGAGGAAGACAAAGAGGAGGGAAGTTCTGGTCCAGGAGGCAAGCAAAGCCCTGAGAGGGGATGGCAGAGCCTGTGCCAAACTGCCAAAGGGACCAACATGGACACCTCTTGGTGTTCCTAGGATTAAGGAAGCAAAGAGAATGATGGAATTATCTGGAACAGATTCGCAAAGGAGGAGGATGTGCACAGAGTTTGGAAGGTCACAGGGGGACTCTGAGTAGGGAGGGATGGGCAGAAATAAGTCAGGCAGAAGAAACTAAGGGCCAGAGCTTGGAGGCCAGGTGGGAAAGGCAGGGTGAGGGGGCAGGATACCTGGGGTGAGTCTGGAGAAAGGCTAGAAGTGAGGACCTGAATCGGGAGTACTGCGGGAGCCCAGGCAGCGAGGTTTGAGACCCCAGTGAAGGTATAGACTATGCAGATGAAAATAAAAATAAGACCCAGGGCCAAATCCAAAGGGAGAAACATGAAAGAACCAAAGGTACAAAGAAAACCAAAGACCAAAAAGCCACAGGGAATAATAAATGAAAGAGAGTGACAGATTGGTGCTAGCTCTCTACGAATTCTAGGAAGCATGGATCCTCTCTGGGCCTACAAACCCAGCCTTGTCCACCAATGCCCAGGGCCTGGGAACCAGCAAATCAGAGGTTCTCTTCTTAAGACACCTGCAGAGCTGTCTTCCTGTCTCAGTGTTCCTTCTTCCTCACTTACCCCCTTCCCTTTGTGAGATAACAGAGAGAGGAAAAGGCCCTTCCCCTCCAGATTCTCAATGTCCTCCGCCCCAGGCAGCCAGCCAGAGGTCTGAGAAGTCCTGGTCTCTCCCATGGCAACATTTATGAGAAATCAGGTGCCTCTTCCTCCTCCTCCTCGTAGGATGTCCGGCCCAGGGGCTTCCATTCCCAGCATGTGCCTCTAGGGTTCCCTATTGGCTGCAGGCCTGGGGTGGGGGGTGGAGAAGGCAGCACACAATCTTTGGGTTCAGGGGGACTTAGTATATAATAGTAAGAAATGCCATTCTTGTCCGTTTTGTACCTCTCTTTTCCAGCAGGGGGCAGAAGTCTTCTGCGGGTTAGATATACCCCATGTTTTGGGGGAGGCTATAAGCTCTGGAACCAGAGACCTGGGTACAAATCCCAGCTCCACCACTTAACAGCTAGGAAACCTTGGGTGAGTTTCTTAATGTCCCCGAGCCTCAGTTTCCCTCCATGAAATGAGAGCACTGAATGGGGTCACCCATGCAAGGGACTCAGTTCAGCTCCCAACTCCTGATATACAATCAACAACTATTCTTTGAGATGTGCCAAGAGATATTGGAGGCCCAGTACTGGTTTTTAGGAAATGCAAACTTATGGTCAAATTACAAGAAGATATTTCCCCAACCGTGTATGCTGAAAGTGGCTCTGCCTTTAGTTCCTCTTGGTCCAGTTTCTTATTTACAGATGAAGAAACCAAGAGACTCTCTAAGCCTGCTTTGACTTATCTTGCAGAATGTGGGGGTCAGAAGATGGTGTCCACATTAATTGAGCCTCTACCTGGAGTCCAGCATGGTGGTGGGCCCATCAAAGTCTTTGTCTCTTTTCATCCTCATGGCAACCCAAAAGGTGCAAACATTTCTTCCAGATGAACTGAGAAAGTAAAGAGAGGCTGATCTTGTGAAACTTTCTCAAGGTCATACAGCTGATAAGATGCAGAGCTGGGATTCAAACCCTGCTCACTCCATCCACTTCACATTCTGCCTTTCTCCTGACTCAAGCCAGACCTGAACCCCAGCAACCTGGGGCCCCTTTCAGAAATACACACGGAGATAAGCTTTTATCTCAGCTTTTTGACTGAAGACTCCAGAAATCTTGGCTGAGGTGACAAACCCTTTGATTATTTATTCAAATACTCCTAGCTTTCTCAGCCAGCCTGAATATGAAGATGTCCAGGCTGAAATTAGAGCTTCTCTCTGGTTTGGAACCACAAGGCATAGGCACCCCTAAATCCATGGTCAGAAGAGGCCATGAAAGGAGTGTGAAAATCCCACTCTTTCAAGCACCCTAAGACTTAAAACCTTTCCGAGTGAAGTACTAAAACCCACCATTTGTACTTCTTTTAGAGAATCTCAGAGTGAACCCATCTACCCATTTCCCTCGTCAGTGGAATCAATTGACCAAGTCTTCATTGGAGAGATGAATAAACAGTAATGTACTCATTATAGGCGACATTTATTGAGCACTTACTGCAAGCCAGGTATTATCCTTCTGCACAGATAATATCATTAATCCCATTTCACAGACAAGAAAACTGAGGTATGTTAATCCTGATCAGGTAACTAGCTACTGGTAGAGACAGAATCCCAATCAGGAAGGCCCTCTGAGGGGCCCTTTCTCCAGGGAGCGTGGAAGCTCCCCATCCCTTCTCCACCTTCCAAATGACCAGGACACCTCTGCTTTCCCAGACCGCACCTCAGCTTCTCCTGCAACTGTGGAGTCTGAAGAACTGTCCGACCAGAGTATTTTTCTTCCAACATGGAGAGAGTTCTCCAGCTTTCCCCCAGTCAGCCCTGGCCCTGAGGAGGCTAAAGCTAAAGAAAAAAAAAAAAAAAAAAGAGAGAGCCTGGCTTTAAGTAATATGGGATGATTCTATGAAGTAATATGGGACGATTCTATGAGATACAATATGATT
>PVLC010025590.1:0-23522 GCA_004027655.1 Graphiurus murinus | reverse complement strand
AAAAAAAAAAAAAAAAAAAAAAAAGACCCTATTTCCAAGAAAGAAAGAAAATTGGGCTGGGGGTGTAGCTCAAAGGTAGAAATGCCTCTGGGTTCAATCCCCAGTACTGGGGGTGGGGGGGAAGATCTTGGGTTCAAGGTCAATGTGCAGTAACTTAGCAAGACACTATTTCAAAATAAAAAATAAAAGGGACTGGATGTAACTCTGAGGCAAAACTCCTCTGGGTTCAGAACATTTTTGAATTCCTTTTTAGTGACAACTTTAAAACCCCACCACATTCTTCTGCACGTTCTTAAGAGTCAAATCTTTCTCCATTGAGAGCAGATTCAAGGTTTCCAAACAACCTCAAATTGTTCATACTTAAATCTGACTAACAAGCCAGGCATGGTGATGCACCCCTGTAATCTCAGTACTTGGGAGGCTGAGACAGGAGGACTGCAGGTTCATGGACAGCCTCAGCAAGTAATGAGACCTTGTTTAAAAAAATAAATAATAATAGGGATGTGGGTGTGGCTCAGAGCTAGAATGAATGCCCCTGGGTTCAATCCCTAGTACCACAAAAGATAAAATAAAAATCTGATGAGCAGCCAGGCATGGTGGTGTATACCTATAATCCCAGTATTTGGGAGGCTGAAACAGGAGGAATGCAGGTTCAAGGCCAGCCTCAGAAATGTAGTGAAACTTTCAGCAACCTACCAAGACCCCGTTTCCGAACAAAAAATATAAAAGGACTGGGGGTAGCTTGGAGGTAGAATGCCTCTGGGCTCAATCCTCAGTACCAAAAAAGAAAAAAAATCTGATGAACAGAGCCAGGTGTGGTGGCACATGCCTGTAATCTCTGTACTTGGGAGGCTAGACAGAGGATCACAGGTTCCAGGCCAGCCTCAGTAACTTAGTGACACTTGGTTTCAAAATAAAAATAAATGAGGCTGGAGGGTGTAGCTCAGAGGTAAAACGTCACGGGGTTCAGTCCCCACGAAAACACATAAACCAACGAACAAAATGGCTGAAGAAGCCCTATATTATCAGTTGGGGTTTAAAACAGTAAATGCTAGCTGGGTGTTGTAGCCCACACATGTAATCCTAGGACTTGGGAGGCTAAGACAAGAGGATTGCAGGTTCAAAGCCATCCTCAACAATTTAGTGAGGCTTTCAGCAACCTAGTGAGACTCTATTTCAAAAATAAAAAGTAAAATAGGGCTGAGAGTGTAGCTTAGAGATAGAATGCTCCTGGGTTCAGTCCCTAGTACCCAAAAATACAGACACACACACACACACACACACACACACACACACACACGGACGCATGCACACACCCACGCCTGACCCAGCATTCACCGTGGACTAAGGATGAGAATCCATTCGATTTTCACACCTTTTGGCCCTTGGCAAGGCTGGGCTTCAGCTTGTCTTGGCTTCTCCGCTCTCTAGCTCGCTCCTCCATCATGGGAGTTTGTGGGCCGGAGGCGCAGGGACAGAATTTGGCTTGCACACTTGCACCTGGCAGCTACCCAGGGCGGCTGCAGCTGTGCGGGTGTCCCTACATGAAGTCCCCAGCCAACCTGCAGGCAGAGGAGGAAATGAGCCAAGACGCGCTCTTGACGCCCAGCGCCCTGGCACCTGGGGCAGCTGCTCCTCGAAGGTACTTTTGACTCGACACAGAGGTGCCAACTGCTTTCCCTCCTGCCCCCGCTTTATCTGCCCACAGAGGTACTTTTTGTTAATTTGCACAAGGCACTGTATGTATCATCTGAGGATGTTTATCCCCCAGGATTGGGGATTGAACCCAGGGGTGCTTTACCACTGAGCTACACCCCAAACTCCATTTAAAAAAATTTTTTTTTTTAATTTTTATTTTTTGCAGTACCGGGGATTGAACCTGGGGCATTCTACCTCCCAGCTACACCCCAAGTCCTATTTTTTATTCTTTATTTTGAAACGGTCTAAGTTGTGGAGTGCCTCACTAGGTAGCTGAAGCTGGCCGAGAACCTATTATCCTCCTGTCTCAGCCTCCCAAGTCCTGGGATTACAAGTGTGCGCCACCACGCCCAGCTCACAATGCTTTTTTTGTGTGTTTTTCTCTTTTAATTGAGTTAGGTTGTGTATCAGTCACCTTTGTGTTACTATAGTGAAATACTTGAGACAGACTACTTAGGAAGTAAGGAGAAATTTATTGTGCTCAGAGTGTTGGGGGTTCGGGGGCATGGGGTGTTCTTGGCCGATTCTCACCTGTATCACACCATGACAGACAATGGCTAGTGCGTGCAGCCAGCAAGCTACTACTGGGGATTGAACCCAGGGGCATTCTATCTCTGAGCTACATTCCCAGCCCTATTTTTTATTTTTATTTTGAAACAGGGTCTCAGTAGGTTGATGAGAGTCTCACTATTTGCTGAGGCTGGCCTTGAACCTGTGATCCTATTGTCTCAGCCTCCCAAGTACTGAGATTACAAGCATGGGCCACTGTGCCCAGCTGTGTCTCTAACTTTAAAGAACAAAGAAAAAGACAGAAGTGGGGCCCACAGTCCCCTTCCAAGGTCTGACCCCAATGATCCAAGGACCTGCATCAGGGTCCCACTTCCTAAGGGTCATCACCCCCCAATGGCTTCACCCTGGCCACCCTGTTCTTGGTACTGAGGATTGAACCCTGGTTCAATCTACCTCCAAACTACACCCCTATCCTGTTTATTTGTTTGTTTAGTGTGTAGGGGCATTCTATCTCTCAGCTACACCCCCAGCCCTATTTTATTTTATATTTATTTATTTATTTATTTATTTATTTATTTATTTATTTATTTATTTATTTTGCAGTACTGGGGTTGAAACCCAGGGGCATTCTACCTCCGAGTTACATCTCCTGTCATATATATAATTCTTTAATTTGAAACAGGGTGTTGCTAAGTTGTAGAGGGCCTAACTAAATAGCTGAGGCTGGCCTCGAACCTGGATCCTCCAGTCTCAGCCTCCCAAATACTGGGATTATAAGCGTGCGCCCCCACGTCCAACTGCTATTTTTTATTTTTATTTTGAAACAGGGTCTTCTCACTAAGTTGCAGAGGGCTTCACTAAGTAGCTGAGGCTGTCGGCGAAGAAGTGTGAGCCACCACGCCCGGCTTATTTTTTGTTTTTGAAACAGGGTCTCACTAAGTTGCAGAGGCCTGGTTAAGTTGTTGAGGCTGACCTCGAACCCCCAATACTCCTGTCTCAGCCTCCCTAGTACTAGGATTTCAGGCGTGCGCCACCAGGCTAGCTCCTGGCTACCAAGTCTTTAATATCTGGGTCTTTGGGGCATACTTAGCCAAACCATAGCTGATGGCTAGTTTGAAAAATCCGGGATTCGCATAAAGATCCCTATTTCTGGCTTTTGAAAACGTAGGCGCTCGTTCCACAGCAGGCCCTCCCTCCCTCCTGACAGCTGAGGACCCTGAGCCGGAGGGACACTGCCAGGCTGGCTTCACACTGCCCGGCCTGACGTCCCGGAGGAGGCGGCGCTAACACTGGGCGCTGCGCCCGCCGCCTTCCAGCCGCCCTCCAGGGGGCAGCACTGCGCGCATCTGCAGAGTGAGCGGCAGGTGAGGGACCACGGGTGGTCAGCGCGCCAGCTGCCCCTCGCTCAGCCCCGCGTTTCTCCGTAGAGCCAGGGCAAGGCGTCTCACGCCAGCGGGGCACCTGCGATGTCGCCTCTGGCGTGGGCAGAACAACGTCTCTCCCTGTTCTTGCAGGGAAGATGGAAATGCTGTCCATTCTTTGCCTTTTCAAAACATCGAGGAGGAGGAGGCAGAAGACACGCCACCCACACAAATCACTGGTGAAAACCAGGCAGAAAAAGAACTGCTCTGACATCCAAATATCAATGCAGTGCACGGAATTCTTAGCCCAACTTGCCAAATGCATCATCCGGGAGACCCGGCCTGTGCCCGCGGGAGAGGCGAGAGCCGGGCGCACTGTTACCGCTGCTAAAGCCGATTACTCCAGCTTAGCCTACTTTCAAAGCACAGCCTCTCCCCAGCGGGCAGCACGATGCTCTGCTTCTGTCCCTGGGACTTTTCTCAGGACACTGAAGACAGAAATACTAATAAGGCCGCTTTTCCCTGCCTCAAGAACAGGATTTTCAGCCCGGCGTGGTGGCGTACACTTGTAATCCCAGTTCTTGGGAACCTAAAACAGGAAGATAACAGGTTCGCGGCCAGCCTCAGCTACTTAGTGAGGCCCTCTACAACTTAGTGAGACCCTGTTTCAAAATAAAGAATGAAAAATAGGGCAGGGAGCCGGGCGTGGTGGCGCACGTTTGTAATCCCAGCATTTGGGAGGCTGAGACCAGAGGATCCGGGTTCGCAGCCAGCCTCAGCTACCTAGTGAGGCCCACTGCAACTTAGTGAGACCCTGTTTCAAAATAAAGAATAAAATCTAGGGCTGGGGGTGGAGCTGGGAGGTAGAATGCCCCTGGGTTCCATTCCCAGTACCGCAAAAAAAAAAAAAAAAAAAAATAGGGCTGGGGGTGTAGCTCAGAGGTAGAATGCCCCGGGGTTCAACCCCCAGTACTGCACAACAAAACAAAAAAGAATGGCTGGTCCTCTTCGTGTGAGAGTTAAGGCAAGAAGCAGGAGCGGCCAGCCTCAGCAACTTAGTGAGACCCTGTTTCAAAAAGCAAAAAATAAAAAGGGCTGAGGATGTACCCCGAGATATAGAATGCCCCTAGATTTGATCCCCAGTGACACACACACACACACACACACACACACACACACACACACACACACACACACACAGGATTTTCAAACTCCCCTTTCACAGTGAGGGGCAGGTTCCAGAAATATGAAGCAGCACAGTTATCAAGAAGAGAAGAAATGCTGTTACCTAATAAAAATGCCATAAATGCAGAATGATAAACTACCACGGGAAACAAATCCATAGAAAAGGACATGTTGGAATGTGGGATAATAAAACTCACTTAAACTTTACATGACCTTAAAAAACAGATCGTGGTGATCTATTTCTCCAGGTCCCTCTAACAGCGTGTCGAGACGTGGCCGTTTCCCAAGTCTCACTCTCTAATGAACTGAATCGAGACCCTTGCTGCACCTTGCTCTTTCCTCGGCCTGCAGCCTCTCTGCAGGCGCCAGCTGCCTGTTTCTCCCCGCAATAGCATCTTAGAGGCAGTACCAGCCAAGGAGACAGACACCTCCGTGGAGGCAGCTCTCTTCTGGCCGTGTGGACAGAGCACCTCTCTTTGATAATTCAGAACAGTGGTGTGCAGAGCGTCAGATCACCCTGGGGTGGTGTCTACCGAAAAAGTGCCTGTCACACCAAGTTCCTGGATGGTTTTCTACAGCTGGTCCGGATTTTCCATGGGCTCACCTTTAAATTAAAAGAATTTCTGCACTTTCAAGAATTTGAAAACAAAGCCATGTGTGAGAATATGAGACCCACTCATGTGCCCTTGCAAGAAATAGGTTGCATTCCTTTTTCTGCACTTAAAAAAAAAACAACAAAAAAAAACCACTTTTTTTCCCCTCCAGAATGCCATATATGTAAATAATCCCAAATTAATCTTTAGCATGTGCCCATGTTGTTTTGATTTATTGAACTTTAAAAATATGCCCATTGTTCTCTCTTAACAGCTCTTGGCAACCTTTTCAAAAATTGAAATGTATTAGCAAAATGAGTAAAATTAACAAGTACCATTTAATAATCACTAAAGGTACAAATACTGTAATATCAAAGAATGTGATTGTTTTAGGTTTTGTTTTGTTTTGATTTTGGCACTGGAGATTGAACCCAGGACATTCTTTCTCCAAGATATACCCCCAGCCCTTTTAATTTTTTTTAATTTTGAAATGGTCTCACTAAGTTGCTAAGGGCCTTACTAAATTACTGAGGCTGGCCCAGAACCTGCAATCCTCCTGTCTTAGCCTCCCAAGTGCTGGGGTTGCAGGCATGCACCACCATGTCCAGCTTAATTTCTCTCAAAAATCAGCAAAATTGCATAGAAAAAGGCAAACTAATAGTTATTAGAATAATGTTTTCATGTGTCGTCAAGTGCTTCTGTATTTAAGAAATTATATGATGTAGTGTAAAGACCAAAGCTGAGTTAGATAGAAGCTCTGTGATACTGGGCATATTACTTACCTTCTGGAACTCATGTTTTATTTATCTTTTGGTGAGGGGTGCTAGGGATAGACTCAGGGATTTGTGCAGACTGGCACGCACTTTACACTGAACCACCCCCCCAGCACTTGTTTTATTTATCTATAGAAAAGAGTTGGTAATATTCATAGAGTTGAGAGGACTAGTGATATTCTATGTAAAGTGTCTAACAGAATGGCTGATACAGTATAAGATGCTCAGTGAAGAAAGCACTCATGTGAGTACTTTTATCAGATGATGGTGCTTTTTTTATTATTTAGAGAATACTTCATTAGTTTCTGTAATCAAACTCACGTAGATAAGACCTTAAATATTTAATACAGTGCATTACCCCTGTACAAATGGAAAAAATAAGTTTAATGTTTCTAGATCAATATGGCTGTTAATTTCTATACAATACCAACTCACTATGGTAAACTGGGATATTTTTTCCAAAGTTGACAGCACAGCTAAAGTTTTCAAAAATTCAAAAAGCAACAGCTTTTATAGGTTCTGCAGTCATCTGAACAAACTTGTAGAGACATCCAGCACACTGCATTAAAAATAAGGGAAAAAAAAGCAGGGCGTGGTGGCGCACGCTTGTAATCCCAGCATTTGGGAGGCTGAGACCGGAGGATCCGGGTTCTCGGCCAGCCTCAGCTACCTAGTGAGGCACTCCACAACTTAATGAGATCCTGTTTCCAAATAAAGAATAAAAAATAGGGCTGGGGGTGTAGCTCGGAGGTAGAACACCCCTGAGTTCAATCCCCAGTACCTCAAAAAAAAAAAAAAAAAAAAGTAAAAACAAAACCCCAGAAAACAGCAAAGTTCTGTTACTGTTGTAATAAGATGATGGTGATTTAAAATGTTTTGATACACTTAGTAAAACTTTAGAAATATGGTTAGTCTCCTATATCCATGGATTGAACCAACTATAGATCAATATGTATATATTGATGTGAAAGGAGGATCACAGGTTCGAGGCCAGCCTCAGCAACTTAGCAAGGCTCTCAGCAACGTAGTGAGATCCTGTTTCAAAATAAAAAATAAAATAGGGCTGCAAGTATAGCTCAGAGGTAGAAAGCCCCTGGGTATAATCCCCAGTACCACAACAACAACAAAGAGAGAGAAAGCCAGGTGTGGTGGCACACTCTTATAAATCCTAGTACTTGGGAAGCTGAGACTGGGAGATCCAATCCGGGTTCATCGCCAGCCTCAGCTACCTACTGAGGCCCTCCGCAACTTAGTAAGACCCTGTTTCAAAATAAAGAATAAAAAATAGGACTCAGAGTGTAGCTCAGAGGTAGAATGCCCCTGGGTTAAATCCCCGGTATTGCAAAAAAGAGAGAGAGAGAAAAAGAAAGAGAGAGAGAGAGAAATGATACAGCATCAGTAAACCATTGCTGCACAAATTAACTATAGTGTGTAATGCACTGCTGTCACACTTTATAGTCTCCTATTACAGCGGCGAGCTTGAGTGCGGCAAGTATAGCCAATGAGCATCCACTTAAAACGGGAACCTGTGGTTCAGGTCATCACCATGTGAGAAATTTATGTCCTAGTAAATTGCATATCTCAGCCGGGCATGGTGGCACACACCTGTAATCCCAGTACTTGGGAGGCTGAGACAGGAGGGTCACAGGTTCAAGACCAGCCTCATCAAGTAGTGAGACTCTCTACAACCTAGTAAGACCCTGTTTCGAAATAAAAATAAAAAATAGGGCTGGGGATATAGCTTGGATAAGGATGTCCTTCGGTTCAATCCCCAGTACTACAAAAACAAAAAATTGCATATCTCAATAAAAAGTGATTTCACCGGTGCAGTGCTGCACACCTGTAATCCCAGCTACTTGGAGGCTCAGGCAGGAGGATAGCAAATTCGAGGTCAACCTGGGAAACTTAGCAAGACCCCGTCTCAAAATAAAAATGAAGAGGGCTGGGGTGTAGCTCAGGGTAGCGCACTGCTGTGTTCAGTCCTCTCTCATGGTTCCTGAGTATGTTTCACTGGGGATAATTCACATGACTTGCAAGTCTTCCAGTCAGTAGCAGGCTATTAGTAGTTATGTACCAAGGAGTCAAAATTATACACAGATTTTTGACTATACAAAAATCTAACCCGTGTTGTTCAAGAATCAACTGTACATGTACACAGGAGGATATGCTTGATTATATACAAATACTAATCATTTTATATAAGGGACTTGATTAGCCTCAGATTTGGGTATTAAGGATGATTATAAGTTGGATGTGTGTGTGTGTGTGTGTGGTGTACTAGAGATTGAACCCAAAAGCATTCTACCTCCAAACCATATCCAGAGCCCGATGTATTTTTTATTTTGAAACAGTCTTGATAAGTTATGGAGACCCTTGCTAAGTTGCTCGGGCTTTCGATCCTCCTACCTCAGCCTCCTGGGTAGCGGGGATCACAGGTGTGCCCCACCATGCCCAGCTAGAAGCACCATTTTCAAGGACAGATTTTTTTAAACAAGGGACAGGGAGGTATAGACATTCTTCATAGAAAGTAGTTCATTCTTTACTGCTGACAACATAATTTCCAACCACACCCACCACTCAAAGCTTGAGGGAAGTAACTTTCAATCAAGCAGGGATTTGATTTCTGTTGGAACGAGTGTCATTTGAAGAGCCAAAACCAATATACTACCTTGAGAAGGCCCTGCTGGTTGCTTGAGGGCCTCTCCTAATTATATAGCAGTGAAGGCCAAGGTAAGCAAAATTAGTGATCTGAAATTAAGATTTCAAGGAGACCCTAGGAGCTTTCTTAATGCCTGAATTTGATATATATATATATATATATATATATAGATAGATAGATAGATATAGATATATGTATATATGTGTATATATATGCATATATATATGATGCCTGGATTATCTCTTCTTCTTAAATGCAGACTGGCTGGGCGTGGTGGCACATACCTGTAATCCCAGTGCTTGGGAGGCTGCAACAGGAGGATCATTGGTTCGAGGTCAGCATCAATAACTTAGTGACACTCTGTTTCAAAATAAAAAGGACTGGGAGTAAAACCAGGCATGGTGGCACACACTTATAATCCCAGTACTTGGGAGGCTGAGACAGGAGGATTGCAGATTTTCAGCCAGCCTCAGCTACTTAGTGAGGCCCTGTGCATCTTAGTGAGACCCTGTTTCAAAATAAAGAATAAAGAATAGGACTGGGGGTGTAGCTCAGAGGTAGAATGTCCCGGGGTTCAATACCCAGTACCAAAAGAAAAAAAATTAAATACAGACTGCTATTTGGTAGATTATCATTTGCATGTAGGATTTTTTTTTTTTTTTTCAATTTGCTTCAGAGCTGAGCATGGTGTCACACACTTGTAATCCTGGTACTTGGGGGACTGAGACAGGAGGATTGTGGTTGAAGGCCAGCCTCAGCAACTTGAAGAGACCCTGTTTCCAAATTAAAAAGAAAATAGAGCTGGGGTGTGTAGCTTGGAGGTAGAATGCCCCTATGTTCAATCCCCAGCACTACACAAAATAAAGTAAAAAATTTTCCTTCAATAACATTAGCGTTTTCTACCAAGAATCAAGCAATACATTTTTTGATAAAATCTCTCATAAATTATAAATACTTTATGTTAGCTAAGTGTTTCCTGCGCTTACATGAGGACACATAAACCAGTCTCTATGTGATGCTTCTCGCTGTGAAAGAAGCTGACCTGGTTCAAGATCCAGGCATTGTACTGCATATCAAGTTTCTACAGTTCAGCCAAAAGTCTGAGGATGAAGGCTTGCTGCAAAAAGTCTTGAGAGCTTCTTGACCATTTTCCCGGTTAGTACGTAGAGACACAGAGATGAGGGGTGCAGGAGTCCCGTCTGCACATTCCTCTGCAGAATATCAGAACCAGGGACTTGCGGTTTGTGTTGGAGCAGGCTGGCAAGGGGCTGGAAATACATCCAGAGCGTGAGACTGGTGGAAAGAGACCCTTAGTTTTACAAATATGCCAGAGTCCATTTTGATGTTATACTTGAAGAATTAATTACATTTACTTAGTTTGGTTGGTTTGGGGTGTGTGTGTGTGTGTGTGTGTGTGTGTGTGTGTGTGTGTGTGTGTGTGTGTTTTACTGGTGATTGAACCCACGGGCATTCTATCTCAGAGCTACATCCCCAGCCCCATTTTGTTTTTTATTTTGAAACAGAGTTTCACTAAATTGCTGAGTCTAGCTGTGAACCTGCAATCCTCCTGTCTGCGCCACCACATGCAGCTTACATTGGGTTGCTTTTTAAGGATTGGGGTTAGGGTTTGTCTTAGGACTTCTCAATTGATTAGTCAGTAAAGTTACCAAATCCAGTTAGAGAAGGTTCCCAGTATTACAAAGCTCAAGATAGAGCTGGGTGGGTGGTGGTGCACACGGGCAATCCCAGTACGTGGGAGGCTGAGACAGGAGGATTTCAGGTTAGAGGCCAGGCTCAGCAATTTAGCAATTTTTTTTTTTTTTTGGTACTGGGGATTGAATTCAGGAGCATTCTACCTTCGAGCTATACCCCCAACCCTATTTTTTATTCTTTATTTTGAAACCGGGTCTCACTAAATTGCAGAGTGCCTCACTAGGTAGCTGAGGCTGGCCGTGAACTCGGATCATCTGGAGCAAGACCCAATTTTAAAATGAAATAATAAAAGGGCTGGGAATTTCTCTAAGAGGTAAAATGTCTCTGTCTGTATTCACTTTCCAGCACCAAAAAAAAAAAAAATCCTCTGGGTTCAATCCCCAGTACCACCCTCAAAACAAACAAATGAACAGAGCCAGGCACGGTGGTGCACATATGTAATCTGTAATCTCAGTACTTAGGAGGCTTAGATGAGTGGATCACAGGTTTGAGGCCAGCCTTAGTAATTTTGTGATACTCTGTTTCAACATAAAAAACAAAATAGGGCTGGGGGTGTAACTTTGAGGTCTCAGAGTGCCTCTGGGTTCAATCCCCGGTACCAAAAAGGAAAAAAAAAAAAAAAAAAAACAACTTCAAAATGACTGTCAAAGAGCTAAAGTGGCTTAATGATCTTCGAGTCATATCTCTCTACGAAGCCATATCATGAAGAATCAAAATCTACACGTTTTCATTGGCTCTAGAGATAGGGTGGCCGGTTGTCCCATGTGACCCGGGAATGAGGGTGTCTCAAGCTGACGAGCCAGCCAGCGAGTCCATACCCAGGACAGTCCTATCACCAAGTGTTGGGATTATCTCAAAAACTGACCTGGCTCGATGGGTCACAGGTTCAAAGACCCTGCTTCGAGATAAGAAATACAAGGGCTGGGGGTGCAGATCAGAGGCAAAACACCCCTGGGTTTGATGCCAAGTACAAAAAAGAGAAAAGAACGCCCAGAGAATGCAGATATGTAAACACTCCTTGAGCTAAACACTGAAGGACAGCGGAAGACCTGGAAGGGCGATATTTGGCATACCAGAAAATAACCCACTGAAGCCAGTATCAGCAAGTAGTGAGACTTTCAGCAACCTAGTGAAACTCTATTTCAAAACAAAAAATAAAAGGGCTAGAGGCAAAGCTCAGAGGTAGAATGCCCCTGGATTTAATCCCCAGTACCGCAAAAACAAAAAAAGAACTCATGGAGCTGGTAGCAGTTCAGGACACATGGAGGACACCACACAGACCCTGGGTTCATCCCCAGCACTGCAAAATGATAAAAATTTAAAAATCTGGCCATGACCAAAAAGTTGGCATAACAGCTCTTGATATATCTATAAGATAGGCATATACTTTTTTGGCCATTACAGTCATCTACACCTATTGTCTTCATCTTCCAAAAATCTACAGTCAGTACACAAGGATTCTTTTTTTTTCATATAAAGTCTGACTTGCTCAGGATAAATTTAACAAGTGATAATATTGCAATTTTATATGCTCCCAATTGTATTGTATTGTGTGTGTGTGTGTGTGTGTGTGTGTGTGTGTGTGTGTGTTTCTGGCGATGGAACCCAAAATTCTTCTACCTCCGGGCTACATCTTCAGACCTATTATTATTATCATTATTATTATTATTATTATTATTATTATTATTATTATTATTATTATTTGGAAACAGGGTCTCACTAAGTTGCTGAGGCTGGCCTTGGAACCTATGATCGTCCTGTCTCAGGATTACAGGTATGTGCCACCACACCCAGCTCAATTGTATTTTTAAAATTAATTTGGACTCGTTACCTCTTAGTCAATTACACATCAGGACATGAGATTAAATGTCACTGTATAACTGTAGAAGGATGTATTTCTCTATCAGTTACTGGGATAGGCAACCACAGCATAAAACACTTCCAGTATTTTACCACCCTGTTGTCATGGAGATTGAGAAACAAATTAAAACACATTTGCCAAGGTCATAATAATGTAGCCAGAATTTTAAAAAAAACCTAGTTTTTTGATCATCATCATCATTATTGTTAGTATCTTTTTTTTTTTTTTTCAGTACCGGGGATTGAATTCAGGGGCATTCTACCTCCGAGCTATACCCCCAGCCCTATTTTTTTTTTTTTTTTTGCGGTACTGGGGGTTGAACTCAAGGGCATTCTACCTCCGAGCTATACCCCCAGCCCTATTTTTTATTCTTTATTTTGAAACAGGGTCTCGCTAAGTTGCGGAGTGCCTCACTAAGTAGCTGAGGCTGGCCGCGAACCCGGATCCTCCGGTCTCAGCCTCCCGAATGCTGGGATTACAAGCGTGCGCCACCATGCCCGGCTCCCCCAGCCCTATTTTTTATTCTTTATTTTTTGAAACAGGGTCTCACTAAGTTTCGGAGTGCCTCACTAGGTAGCTGAGGCTGGCCACAAACCTGGATCTTCCAGTCTCAGCCTCCCAAATGCTGGGATTACGTGTTAGTATCATTTTTATTATTTTGTGCTGGGGGTTGAACTCAGGGACTATTTCTGAGTTACACACCCAATCCTTTTTATTTTTTTGTGGTACTGGGGATGGAACCCAGGGGCATTCTACCTCTGA
Source organism: Graphiurus murinus (assembly GCA_004027655.1). Lineage (NCBI taxonomy): Eukaryota > Metazoa > Chordata > Mammalia > Rodentia > Gliridae > Graphiurus > Graphiurus murinus. Next base: position 10,407 of record PVLC010025590.1, on the reverse strand, counting down.
GCTACACCCCAGCTGTGTGTGTGTGTGTGTGTGTGTGTGTGTGTGTGTGTGTGTAGTACCGAGGATTAAACCCAGGGGCATTCTACCTCTGAGCTACACGGCCAGCCCTATTTTATTTTATTTTATTTATTTATTTATTTATTTTTGAAACAAGGTCTCACTAAGTTGCTAAGACTGTCCTCGAACCTGTGATTCTCCAATCTCAACTAGGATTACAGGCATGTACCACCCTGCACATCTGATTACGTGTATATGTGTGTGTGTGTGTGTGTGTGTGTGTGTGTGTGTGTGTGTGTGTGTTACTGGGGACTGAACACAGGGGCATTCTATATCTCAGCTACACCCCCAGCCTGAGTTTATTTCTTCTTTGGAAACAGGGTCTCACTAGGTTGCTGAGAGCCTCGCTATGTTGCCGAGGCTATCCTGGAACCTGTGATCCTCCTGTCTCAGCCTCCCAAGTGCAGGGATTACTGGCGTGCCCCACCCTATCCAGCTCTCTTGCTATCTTTCTTAATTAAGATGACCTTGCTTCTAGGTCTTCTTAATTGCCAACCAGCTAGCTATAATATTTCAGAATCCACTGAAATCTTGAACATAATGATGCCATAATTATTGAAGTAACCAACCCACAGGAAGTACTGCTTCATCTTAAGAGCAGAATGGCAGCTGTGAAAACAGATGAAGTAATTAGAGGAAGAACCTTCGCGGAAGCTTTGAGATATTTTAAAAATAATTAGCACTAGTTAGCAGTGAAGTTTTCTCAGGAACTATACATAGAAAGGGAACACAGATTAAAGAAAAGAAGTCTGGCCACGTGTGGTGGCACACACCTGTAATCCCAGTTCCTGGGAGGCTGAGACAGGAGGATTGCTGGTTTGAGGCCAGCCTTAGCTACTTAGTGAGACTGTGTTTCAAAATAAAGATTAAAAAGGGCTGGGGGTTTAAGTCAGAGGTAGAATGCCCCTGGGTTCAATCCCTAGGACCAAACAAAACAAAAGTGACTTTAGGCTGTTTAAAATAATAATACTTTAAGCCAGGCGTGGTGATGCACAATTGTAATCCCAGTACTTGGGAGTCTGAGACAGGAGGATTGCAGGTTCCTGGCAGCCTCAGCTACTTAGTGAGGCCCTCTGCAACTTAGTGAGACCCTGTTTCAAAATAAAAAATAAAAAATAGGACTGTAGGACTGGGGGTGGAACTCAGAGGTAGAATGCCCTTGGGTTCAATCCCCAGTACCGAAAAAAAAAAATATATATATATATATTATTTCAAGCTTTGCTTGAATTGGTCTGTTTCCCAACTAAGAGAACTCTCAGGCAACGGAGACGCTCAATGGGGTGTGGTGTGGCCGGCTGAGCATGTGTGTTTTCCAGTGGCAGATGCTTTGCGCCCAAGCAGAGCAGAGAGACTCCAGCCTACAAGTGGCCCAGAGACAAGGATCGACTTCTGCAGGACCCTGAAAGACCGGTGGGCCAGTGCAGAACCAGCAAGGTCTACTCCTTACACGAGTACTGAGCACAGCATGAGTAAGTACTGCATGGCGGCCTCTCAAACCTCCAGAAAGGACTCAAGATGACCTTGCAAGTTTAGCAGATGGAGAGGATTCTAGAGAGGGCTGTCATCACTAATTGTCCTCTAAACTCTTTTCAAATGAATGATTAGTAGCCATGTTTTCAGTTCAGCTAATAAATTAACAAAATGCAGTGGGCCTGAAATAATTCTTTTGTTGTTGTTGTGGTATTGGGGAATGACCAGGGGCATTCTACCTCCGAGCTACAAGCCCAGTCCTATTTTTTATTCTTTATTTTGAAACAGAGTCTCACTAAGTTGCAGAGGGCTTCACTAAATAGCTGAGGCTGGCTTCGAACCCGCATCCTCCAGTCTCAGCCTCCCAAGTACTGGGATTACAAGAGCCACCACACCTGGCTTTTTTTTGAAAAGCAAAATATCCCTTTTATTATAATTTCTTTTTACATAACCATTTCAACCCAGAATCAGGTAACTACCCATCTCTCCCATCAAAGGAGAAGGGGCCTGCAACATTACAACAGAAAAAACAGCCTTGCAAGAAATAAAATATATTAAATTGATCCATTACAATTTTTTGATTTTCTCAAGTACATTGGAAAGTGGGAAAAAGGAGGAGAAAAAAATGGTACTTGTAAGAATGAGACTGTAAGAACCTTTTGACTCCTTCAGGAGTCTCTTCTCCTGAAATACTTCCCTCTTGCATTATTTATACACTAGGTTTTTAATCACCTTACATAGTTAAAAGTGACTTTGTAGCTGGGCGTGGTGGTGCATGCTTGTAATCACAGCATTCGGGAGGCTGAGACCGGAGGATCCGGGTTCGCGGCCAGCCTCAGCTACCTAGTGAGGCACTCTACAACTTAGCGAGACCCGGTTTCAAAATAAAGAATAAAAAATAGGGCTGCAGGTAGAGCTCGGAGGTAGAACGCCCCTGAGTTCAATCCCCACTTCTGCAAAAAAAAAAAAAAAGTGACTTTGTCATTTTAGTTGTATCACTTCATTTTTCTTTTTTATTATTTCTTTTTGTGGGATTGAACCCAGGGGCATTCCACCTCTGAGCTACACCTCCAGACTTTTTAAAATTTTTTTGCTTTCAAACAGTCTCACTAGGTCGCTAAGACTCTCACTAAGTTGTTGAGGCTGTCCTAGAACCCGAGATCCTCCTGTCTCAGCCTCCCAAAAACTGGGATTATAGGCATGCCCCACCATGACAAATTTATATCACTTCTGATGCCCCCCCCCAAAAGCAATGCCAAACAACTATGTAAATATTCTTTTTAAGCTGGGTGTGGTAGTGCATGCCTGTAATCCCAGTACTTGGGAGAGAGGCTGAGAAAGGAGGATTTCAGGTTCAAGACCAACTTTAGCAATTTAGGGAGACCCTCAGCAACCTAGCAAGACCATTTCTTTTATTTCTTTCTTTCTTTCTTTTTTTTTTTTTTTTTTTTTTTGATACAGGGGATTGAACACAGGGACATTCTACCTCCAAGCGACACCCCAGCCATTTTTATTTTTATTTTGAAACAGGGTCTCATGAAATAGCTGAAGCTAGCCTCAAACTATCCTCCAGTTTCAGCCTCTCATGTACTAAGATTACTGGCATGTGCCAACAAGACCCTGTTTCAAAAAAAAAAAAATAGGGCTGGAGGCAGGGCTCAGAGGTAAAATGCCCCTATATTCAATCTCCAGTACTAATATGTATAGTATATATTAATATATGTATATTTTTATATTTAAGAAATATATGTTTTATATGCTTTAATTGGTGCATTATGGTTTTGCATGATAATGTAGTGCAGAGTGGTAGGCACACACACGCATACAGCGCTGGGTGAGCTTCCTCCACGCTCCCTCCCCCTCCCTCCCTTCCCCATACGTGGGACTGAGACTGGCTTTGGCAGTTTCATGTGCCCACATGACATCAATGGAAGTGCTTCCTTCATTAATTCTTCCTCCCTGCTGCACCCCCACTCTGCCTAGAGCCCTCCAGCGCTCCATTATCTGAAGGCCTTGTATTTTTTTCACAATGTTTTAGCTGAGCCTGGTGGTGCACACTTGTAATCCCAGTACTTGGGAGGCTGAGACAGGAGGATCCAGGTTCACAGTCAGCCTCAGCAACTTAGTGAGGCCCTCTACAACTTAGTGAGACCCTGTTTCCAAAAAAACATAAAAATAGGGCTAGGGGTGTAACTCTGAGGTAGAATGCTCCTGAGTTCAATCCCCAGTGCCACACACACACACACACACACACACACACACACACACACACACACATACACCATGTAACAGACTTGCTTTCACATTGTTGCTTCTAATTCCAGTCTATATAGAGGTGTGTTTTCTCTATATAAAAATACACATATCGCACATTTCAAATGAATAGTTATTTTCAGGGCTTTAGCAGTTCCTATCCAAACGTGGTGGAAAATGAGGTAGCCCCGGGCGGCGGCTCCTGCCGGCGAGCCAGGCCTGCCCTCTAGTGTTTCTTTTTAAACCATGGTCTTAATCCCAAAGTATTGGTTTAATAGGATTAAGAACTGTGTCATCAAATTAAGACAAGGCCAAATCCCTGACCCAGATGAAAATCCAACCAGAGAAAAGTAAAGATCCTTTCCGGAGCTGTGGCAGCTTCCCTGGGAGACACCGCAAAGTTAGAGGTAGCTATACTGTAGGTAAGTTTTGTTTGATAAATAGGGAAACGATAGAAAAATAGAAGTTAGTTTAAATGACATGTAAAATGTGATCAGTGACTGTAACTACTATACAGCTGTTATTTTATTGTTTTAAAAGGACATTTCAAGTGTTAATTAAATAATGGAGGTTTTGCTGTTTGGGATTTTTTTTTTTTTTTTTTTCGGTACTGGGGATTGAACTCAGGGGCATTCTACCTCTGAGCTACAGCCCCAGCCCTATTTTTTTATTCTTTATTTTGAAACAGGGTCTCACTAAGTTGTGGAGTGCCTCACTAAGCAGTTGAGGCTGGCTGTGAACCTAGATCCTCCAGTCTCAGCCTCCCAAATGCTGGGATTACAAGGGTGCGCCCCCACGCCCGGCTTTTGGATTTTTTTTTAACATATCAAATATGCATAAAGCAAAGTATCTCCTTTGGGAAAAGTTAAGATAATCCGGTTTATTTTACAGATTTAATTTGTGTGAGGGGATTGAACCCAGAGGCAATCTACCCTGAACTACAGACTTTTCAAAGTCTAAAAAATGTGAGACTGTTTTTACTTTCAAGAAAAAAAAGCCGGGCGTGGTGGTGCACACTTGTAATCCCAGCATTTGGGAGGCTGAGACCAGAGGATTCGGGTTTGCGGCCAGCCTCAGCTACCTAGTGAGGCCCTCTGAAACTTAGTGAGACCCGGTTTCAAAATAAAGAATAAGCCAGGCATGGTGGCACATGCTTGTAATCCCAGCATTAGGGAGGCTGAGACCGGAGGATCCGGGTTCGAGGCCAGCCTCAGCTACCTAGTGAGGCACTCCAAAACTTAGTGAGACTCGGTTTCAAAATAAAGAATAAAAAAATAGGGCTGGGGGTATAGCTCGGAGGTAGAATTTCCCTGAGTTCAATCCCCAGTACCGCAAAAAAAAAAAAAAAAAAAAAAAAAAAAAAAAAAAAAAAAAAAAAAAAGTAGTAGCCAGGTGCGGTGGTGTGAGTGGTGTGTGCCTATAATCCCAGCTAATTGGGAGGCTGAGGAGAGAGGATTGCAAGTTCAAGGCTAGCCTGGACAATTTAGCCAGACACTATCTCAAAATAAAAAATAAAAAGGGCTGGCGCTAGCCTGGTGTGGTGGCACACACCTGTAATCCCAGTATTTGGGAGGCTGAGACAGGAGGATCGAAGGTTCAAGGACAGCCTCAGCAAGTAGTGAGACTCTCATCAATCTAGCGAACCCTGTTTCAAAATAAAAATAAAATAGGGCTGGGGGTGTTGCTCAGAGGTAGAATGCCCCTGGGTTCGATCCCCAGGATCACAAAAAATAAAGTCATGAACTAAAATTGACAGGAACGTGCCCCTGAGTGCCGTGCATGGGAGCGTCTGACCGGTTCCTTTCTCCTTTGCAGTAACAGCAGCATGCGGTTGCCGCGCTGGCTGTTGGTGGCGGGTCTGCTGTGGTTGCGACATTGCCACTGCGCCCCTGCTTGGAAGGATGGCTCGCTCGCCGGAGACCTGAAGAGTACGTTTGGTGTCTTATCTGCACTGTGTCCTGTGGCACTCAGAGTGACCGACAGTGGAGAGAGGGCCACGTTCACTGCGTGTCACGGTGAAAACTTCCCTAAGCGCTCCAACCACCTCGTCCTGACGCCAAACATCTGGATAAAAATAGAAAATTCCAGTCGAGTCTGCGAGCCAGCGGTCACATAGCCAGTTGTCTGCTATCACGGAGATAAAACTTGCCAACTTTTCAACTGCATTTTTTTGTTTGTTTGTTTCATCCAGATGTCTGGCATCATCTCAGCACGACTTTAATGAACAGTGAAATACTTTTCTAGCGTTTAAAAATTTAAACCATTAGAGTAATCTGTGTAATTGTTCTTGAACCGGTGAGGAGAGAATGGGTTATTGTCACAATGGGTCTGGTTGTTCTGTGGCTATTAACTTGTGACCTTTCTTGGTGACACAGGTTTGGGGTACTTAACACTTAGAAGAATAAATTAGCTAAAATGGAGCTGATTCTGAGTCTATAATTAAATTCAGGCAAGAATGAGATTCTCAGGAGGCCATACTGGCTGCTGAGCAGGAGGGAAGACAATGAATTCTATACCCACTCAGGGCTTATTGAAGGAGCAGGAGAGACGCCCGCTGGGTTGTTAAGGAATCTTGTTCTAGGACACACTTCCTTGGTTTGATGGCTGCTTGGAAGGTAATTGAAGCTGAAAAAAGGAAATTGCTCCCTGTGTTTGAAGTCCCCAGCTGGTCATTTCACACAAATTGTTTGTGAAGAAAATTTAAAAATGTCACTAATATAAACACACTTGAGACTTCAATGGAAGAAAAAAAATGGATAAATGAAAACAAATCCTAAGGAAAATGATGAGGAGATTAAACCTGGTGTGGTGGCACACACTTGTAATTCCAGTTACTTGGGAGGCTGAGACAGGAGGATTGAAAGTTCAAGGTTGGCCTCAGCAATTTAGCGAGGCCCTCAGCAACCTAGTGAGACCCTGTTTAAAAATAAAATAGGGTTGGGGGTGCAGCTCAGAGGTAGAATGCCCCTGGGTGGAATCCCCAGTACCACAAAAAATAAATAAATAAATAAATATAGGGCGGGAGTGCAGCTGGGAGGTAGAAGGCCCCTGGGTTCAATCCCCATTACTAAATAAATAAATAAACAAACAAACAGTCGAATGAGCTCTGCTCCCTTCAGGAGTTGAGGAGTAAGGGGCAGAGGTGTCACCTGCCCATGTGGTAGCTGACTTCTAGTTCATTGTGACCGGCCTTCAGGGAACCAGATGGTGTAGCTGGACGTGGTGGCACATGCTGGTAATCCCAGTACTTGGGAGGCTGAGACCAGAGGGTGTGGGTTTGAGGCCAGCCTCAGCTACTTAGTGAGGCCCTCTGCAACTTAGTGAGACCCTGTTTCAAAATAAAGAATTAAAAATTGGGCTGGGAGCCGGGCATGGTGGCGCACGCTTGTAATCCCAGCATTCGGGAGGCTGAGACCGGAGGATCCAGGTTCCGGCCAGCCTCAGCTACCTAGTGAGGCACTCCACAACTTAGTGAGACTCGGTTTCAAAATAAAGAATAAAAAATAGGGCTGGGGGTGTAGCTCGGAGGTAGAATGCCCCTGAGTTCAATCCCCAGTACCGCAAAAAAAAAAAAAAAAAAAAAAAAAAAAAAAATTGGGCTGGGGATGTAGCTCAAAGGTAAAATGCCTCTGGGTTCAATCCCCAGTGCCACACACACACAAAAAAACCAGGGCTGGGGGTGTAGCTCAGAGGTAGAATGGCCCTAGGTTCCATCCCTAGTACCGGGAAAAAAAAAACAAAAAACAAAAAACGGAGAACAGACTGTGCGGACAGTTAGGTCTCTGTGCAGGGACCTGAGGTTGGTGAACTTACTGCTTCATAATCTGATCGGATGTAGAGATCAAAAGCTGCCGCCATCTTTTCAGGCTTTTCCGAGGCTGCGGAGAGAGCGGTGGATGGAGAGGTGAAGAAGGCGTTGATCGGTGTCAAGCAGATGAAAATCATGATGGAAAGAAGGGAGGAAGAGCACAGCAAACTCATGAACACCCTGAGGAAGTGCAAACAGGAGAAGCAGGTACGGCCACCGAAAAGGGGTGCGAGTGCGTGAGCGTGAGCGTGCGCGTGCGTGTGTGCGTGCGTGTGTGTGTGTGTGCATGCACGTGCCCCCATGCACCCTGGGGGTGCTCGGCTTCGACCCAAGGGCATTCTGCCTCTGAGCTACACCCCCAGCCCTTTTGATTTTTTTATGTTGAAACAGGGTCTTGCTAAGTTGCTGAGGCTGGTCTTGAACCTGGGATCCTCCTGTCTCAACCTCCTAAGTACTGGGATTAGAAGTGTGTGTCACCACGCCCAACTGAGAGGTGCTGTTTAAAAAAAAAATGCTTTATTATAAGTCCCTTCTTTTTGGGAGGGAGGGGGTCCTGGTGATTGAACCCAGGAGCATTCTACCTCTGAGCTATGCCCCAGCCCTATTTTTTTCTTTTTTTTTTGCGGTACTGGTGATTGAATCCAGGGGCATTCTACCTCCGAGCTACACCCTCAGCCCTATTTTTTATTCTTTATTTTGAAACAGGGTCTCACTAAGTTGCGGAGGGCCTCACTAAGCAGCTGAGGCTGACCACGAACCCGGATCCTCTAGTCTCAGCCTCCCAAGTACTGGGATTACAAGCGTGTGCCACCACGCCCGGCTACCCCCCAGCCCTAATTTTTATTCTTTATTTTGAAACTGGGTCTTACTAAGTAAGTAACTGAGGCTGGCTATGAACCTGAAATCCTCCTATCTCAGCTTCCCAAGTACTGGAATTACAAGCAGGTTCCACCATGCCTGACTTAAATCCCTTCTTAAGTTTAGCTATTGGGTCAAAATTGTTCAGGGAATTTGGGGCTAGATTAGTGGTCTCCAAGGTTTTTTTTCATTTCCCATCCCTATTACTAAATGAATATGCATATTAATTTTTCCACCTGACTTGCAATATGTATTTAGGGTGCGGTTCATCGTTAGCTCAGTGTTTCAAATAATCTATGTATTTTGAAATTTTTAGTAGACTTGCCAAGCCTGAGTAGATCAGGATAGCTTTACTTTATCCCGTGACCAATACAGAGTTTAAAATGAGGATCAGCTCCGTCATGCCCTTCTTGTCCATGGAAGCTTAATTTATTCAGATGCTTTAGGCGGGCGTGGTGATGCACGCCTGTAACCCCACCGGGTTACACAGGAGGCTGAGACAGGAGGATCGCATGTTTGTGGCCAGCCTCAGAGACTCATGAGGCCCTCCGCAACTTAGTGAGACCCAGTTTCAAAATAAAGAATAAAAATAGGGTTGGGGGTGTAGATCGGAGGTAGAACGCACCTGGGTTCAATCTCCAGTACCACAAAATAAACAAACAAACAGGGTCTCCCTATGTTATCATGTATGGCCTCCAACTATAATCTTCCTGTCTCAGCCTCCCAAATACTGGAGTTACAGGCATGGGCCCCCACACCTAGCTCTCATCATTTTTGGGGGGGGGGGAGGAAGTATTGAGTACTGAACTCAGGGGCATTCTACCTCTGAGCTACACTCTCAGCCATATTGTGTATTTTATTTTGAAACAGGGTCTCACTGAGTTGCTGAGGTGATCCTTAAACCTGCGATCCTCCTCTCTCAGCTGGGATTACAAGCCTGCGCCACCATGCCTGGCTCCCATCAATTTTTTAAATTAAAAAAACAAGTAGAGTTCTAATATTCCTTATCTCTACCCCTATAAAGTTGGGAGCCAATGAATTCTAGATAGCTGCTCACATCTCTTCACTCAGCCTCGTGGCCTCTGGGAGCAGGGTGTGACAGGCCACCCCAAAGCCGAGTGTCAGCCTGAATCTACCACCTGGAGTCCCGTACAGCGGGGAAGGAGACTGCCTGGCCAGCAGCTGCCAGCCCTCCTCCCTTTTGGCAGCGATTGAAAGATGTGGAGGAGATCTGACACCGCTCCCCCGGGGGCACCGTGGAGGCCCCCAGCCGGGCTCTTCCCTGGGGGTCCTGGAGTAGCGTGACACTAGTGTCAGAGAGCATGGAACGCCTTGAGCAGCTGGGCGAACCATACTTTCATCTCACAGCTAACAAAAGTTAATTCAATGTTAGCCCAACACTGGAATGAATGAACTGGGAGAAAGGCTGCAGATGTGTGTACCGGCGACCTGTGATTTTCTTTTTCTTTTTTGTTTTGTTTTTGTACTACTGGAGATCAAACCCAGGGACACTCTACCTCTGAGCTCCATCCCCAACCTGATTTTTTTTCTTTTTCTTTTTTTTTTTTTTTTTTTTTGCAGTACTGGGGATGGAACTCAGGGGCATTCTACCTCCGAGCTATACCCCCAGCCCTATTTTTTATTCTTTACTTTGAAACAGGGTCTCACTAAGTTGTGAAGTGTCTCACTAAGCAGCTGAGGCTGGTAGGGAACCCGATCCTCCAGTCTCAGCCTCTCAAGTACTGAGATTACAAGCGTGGGCCACCATGCCGGGCTCCTAACCTGATTTTTTATTCTTTATTTTAAAACAGAGTCTCACTAAGTTACGGAGGGCCTCACTAAATTGCTGAGGCTGGCCGCGAACCTGTGATCCTCCTGTCTCACCCTCCAGGAACTAGAATTATAGGTGTGCGCCACCACACTCCACTTGCTTCTTTTTTTTTTTTTTTTTTTTTTTTTTT